>JAVTVY010006998.1:0-39974 GCA_036873755.1 Hanleya hanleyi
AGACTCTGAATTGTATGTGCCTGTGTGGAGGCTAAAAATGTCTGGTGGCTAAGAGTGTCCGGCTCCTATCTTCTAGCCCAGCTAGGACACTTTCCTCCTTATTGGGGACAAGTGTCCTTCCTTGGTTGCAATAGAAAAGGATATAAAAGGGACACTAATCACCAGGACATTCTTATCCGTCAAACCGGCCTGGTACTACTGGGAACACTTAAAGTGTTCCATTACATTTAGAAATACACTGAACGTACGGTTATCAATGAAAACACAATATATCATTCATCCAATAAGTAATATGTCACAGAACATACACAATATCTGATCAATCTGGTTACGAAAAATAATCTAAAGATATACCATAATCCATAATATGACATCGGTTAAGTCCTGAATTATGCCTCTAATTGAAGGTTCCTTGAAAGTTTGCTTCATGGGTATTTTCCCGTCACGTACAAAAGTTCCCACATTTTAACCTGCACATTAATTAGGAAATTTATCAAATAGAGAATGTTCATTCATTTAACCTTGAGGAAGGGAGATAACTCCAGCAACATATTATCTCAGTTCCAATTTATCCACTTGTTACTGACACATGAGGTTGTCTCACTCCCATTCCCTCCCAACCTCCGAACAGGTTAAAATGAAGTAAATGACGTCACTTCCGCCAAAGGTGGATGTTCGTGGTAAGCATATCTCATATTAAATGCTCAGTTGTGTTATTACTGGATAATATCACAACTAACTTTTATTGTGTTTCGCTAACTTGTCGATTAATTTCTGAAAAAATTGTGACAGTCGCGAGCCTGTGTTCTTTTCAGGACACAATCAAACGACGATACCCACGTGACCACCTCAGACGGTTGAAAAGTGCTCGTCTCAGAAGGCAGTTTACGTTCTCAAAAATCATTTGGTCATGAGTGTGGTTTGGTACATTTCACGTGAAGTGGGAGGTGTGGTAATCAAATACATCAGTGTGTAGTTCCAGGCTAAAGTACAAGAAGGTCAGTTTTTCAGGGGCGAACTGAACCTGTTTAACCTGGAACGTAATGGAACAAAACTATACTTCATTGTTACCAACAGCGCATGTCAGCTCAACGACTATCGTCTGGCTACAAGCCCTGCCCGCAATGGGGATCGCCAGCCACACTAGGTGGCGCTAGTGCTTCAGCAGGTAAAGAATACTTTATAAAACGAAACGAACATTTATAACGTCGTTACATTATGACGTTGCCTTTGTAACGTCCAGAAAAACGACATGGGCATGCGCCATTTACCTTTTGGTACACGTAGCCACCTGGCGCCAGTTCGAGCTGGCGAACCCCATTGAAATTAACGTTAACACGCTCTCAGCGTTAAGATTACTCCGCCAATACAAACCTTTTTTCCATCACTTTAATACCCTCATTATTCATTAACAAAATATCTCCGAAAATGTGCTCATCAAAAACCTACACTGGTTTCACTGATAGCGAGTTTATTTTATTGATTTTTGTTTGTGTGTCGCATAAATATAGTCCATGCGTATTGAACTGCCATAGTGTGTGATACAATGGATCCTATTACTAACTGTGTATAGGGTGGCAGCTTGCCAGGCGATCATATGTCGATTGTTTAGCTTTGTCGCTGAACGCAAGTCAAAGCGCGGTGTTCCAAATAATTGTTCTAGATATGCCTATTAAAGGTACATGTTGTTATGATAGCCTTTCTGTCATTTCAGGCTAGTCAGCAAATAAAACAATAAACCTGTGGCCTCTCTCCCTACATCGCGGTACTGTTTGGAATGCCCCCTTTTCAAATCGAGAATTGACCAATCGGTACGTCAATCAGATCCGAAAACCACACCGAATAGCTGTCTTATATTCTTCGAAACTCTGCTAGTGCATTCGACTGTGGTCAGGAGTGTTGGACCCCTGTTATGAGGATGATTCCCTCCATGTTAAATTGCCACAAAGAGGTCTTATTAAAAAAATGGGTACTTCTCTGAAAAACACCTCAACTCTTGGCAAGCTAAAATCCTGGTGTCGTTACCTCGTTATCGCTCCTTTTCAACGTTATATGAATGGGCTCTCCTGTTTTTTTTATGTATTTCACTCAATAATGTAAACGCGAAAACCATGTGGAGACAGAATACACGTAAAGAACTTAAATCGGAGACTGCGGATCAGGGAGACCCCCCCCCGCAAAATTTTCGGCAGCAATAGGAAAAAATACACAAAAAAACAAGACAGAGAAACATTTAAAAAAAAAACGATACAGTAAAGCGAACAACATATATTTGTATTGAATGTAGAGGTTACAGTGATTATTCAACCTTGAGCCTGCGTATCAGTCCAGTTACCAGGCAATCTCAGTAACCTCAGATATAATATCGCGGAATATTATATCTGACATCAGCGCTATATAAATCAGGGCGAATTTCAAACTAAATTAGTGGCTAGCTTGGTAAAACAACTCCAAAGTAACCAGGAATTACACACAGGAGCACGTGGACAAATATAGTAAACATTATCGGGAAACAGTATCCAAATAAGGTACATGTATCAATTCAAGACAGTGTGCGTGGTAAACGTTAAATTCAAAGAGGTTACATCCCCCAGAAAAGTCTGGCTTAGTCAAGTGGTAGAAACTTTCAAAATAACGGGCCGTGCGAAGGTGTTAATATCCGTGAGCTAAACGCCAATTATTGTCAAATTCAAAATGCAGAAATCGACCTGCTTGACTTATTATGGGATCTCGTAGAATATATGCGAACATTTCGCACGAATTTGTCATAGCGTCACGTTTAGATGGAATTTCCCAGATTCACCATCTTGGTTTACCTAGATTGGGTGAGCAGGTTGCCTTGCTTATTAACTTCCATAAGCTTACACAGGTGAATAGTTTTCGATTTATTGCTCGGAAATACGTTAGAACACGTCTCGGGCCATCTAAGACCCATGGAGCATAGGCGACCCTTGCACCCTCGCCTATTTGTGCTGTGATAGTGGCTGCTCTAATCACCAATTGCTTCCGCCGTGCCTGAATTTTGGGATAAATTCACGTTGCCACACACATTTGTAATGAAAGGTCCATTCCAGAGACTTAGTCCATGGCCTATAATAGTTACAAATTCACGTGTATTTTGGTAAAGAGAGAGAGAGAGAGAGAGATAATTAAGCTTTAATGTATCGTTCAGCAATATATCAGCTTTTTAGCGACGATCAATCAAAATTCGAAAGACTCTAGTCACTTAATAATCCAATGCATTACAACATACACACATTAAAACTTAGGCAACAAACCGATTTTTCTCAAATAACCCAAGATGCAATATTAATCCTCCCTCACCAGACTAAAATGATCTTCCAAAGTAGTCGCTCGATAAAAAGCATCTCTTACAATCTTAAAATGTATGCATTCGATAAGAATATGTTTCACCGTGAGATCTTCATGGCATGGAATACATCTCGGGACTGGCTCTTTTTTTTAGTAAATGTTCATGAGTTAATCGTGTATGGCCGATTCTACATCGCCTCATCATGGTTTGATCGAAATGTTTCTGGCTGTTCAGATGAGTATAGCCTACAGTTTATTTGAGCTCATGAAGTTTGTTATTATTCTCAGCATCCCATAAAGATTGAAACAGCCGTCTCACATAAGGACAGATAGAGGGTCTGAAATCGCTATATGAGATTCCAATAGGACCAACCTCATCATCTAGGGCTGCCTTAGCCATCCTATCAGCCTCAGTATTACCTTTGATGCCAACGTGACTAGGCAACCAACAGAACACAATATCAATCTGTTGATCAAATCAACAGTTGTAGAATACGCAAGATAGTGGGATGAGTCGAAGTTCCACTTTTAATCGCTTGGATGCATGACAGTGAATATGACATATTGTTTCCTTTTAGTGGACCAGTTATACAGTAGGAAATGATTTAGTCTTCTTATACATATTTCTATAACAGGAAATAATTTAATACACCCCACACTTGTTTTCATCAGTAAAATAGTTCAATTGTTCTTCTGTTAGGCGAAATTGAAGACTAATTTGACTATTTAGGAATTGCTTTCTCGTCAGCATCGTTAAGATTTTATCGTAGACTCTACACATGATTCATACGAAACAAAACATTATAATAACGGCTATCGAAATCTGTGGCATACAACAGAGAAAATGAAAATATCTGTGTCGTAATCAGAAGAGTTAATGGAACTTGATATAGTGGTAGTCCAGGAAGTTGCAGCCCAGATCAAAAATTAGGGAATAGATGTGGAAAGCAATTCTCTCCACTTCATCGTTGATACACATGAAGTCCATTATAGTATTGATACGAACCACAGATATACATGTATTGCTGTAGCTTGTCTCATATCTTGGGAGGGGGGGGGAGGGGAGCGGCATCACGACCCCACTGAAAGGAGAGAGAGAATTAAGGTTTAACGTCGCATTCAGCAATATTTCAGCTATATAGCGACGATCAAACAAAATTCTAAGTAATCAATTCAAAAACTCGGTAAACTAATGCGCTAAAACAGGTACAAACATTAAAATTTGTACAACAAACCAATCTCTCTCAAATAACCTAAAATACAATCCTCTTTCACTCTGCTAAAAAGATCCTCCAGCGTAGCTGCTCGATAAAAAGTATCTCTTACAGTCTTAAAATCTATGCAGTCTATGAGAATATGTTTCACCGTGAGATTTTCATGGCAAGGTATACACCTTGGAATCGGCTCCTGTTTTAGTAAATATTCATGAGTTAATCGTGTGTGACCGATCCTACATCGTCTAATCATGGCCTGGTCAAAACGTTTATGACTGTTCAAGTGAGTATAACCAACCGTTTTTTGAACTCGTGAAGTTTGTTATTATCCATAATATCCCATAAAGATTGAAACAGCTTTCTTACATAAGCGCAGATAGATGGTCTGAAATCGCTGTATGGTATTCCAACAGGGTCAACTTCTTCATCTAGAGCTGCCTTAGCCAATCTATCAGCTTCAGTGTTGCCTTTGATGTCAACGTGACTAGGCACCCAACAAAACACTGTTGATCAAATCTGGTGTCATATAATTGTAGAATTTCCAAGATGGTGGGATGAGTGAAATTTCCATTTTTAATTGCTTTAAGGCATGACAGTGAGTCTGAGAATATGACATATTTTTTCCTTCTAGTGGATCCAATACCTTCTAAAACTGATAATAGAGCTTTTGCTTCTGCAGTAAATATGGAACTTTTACCTGGCAGTCGATACGTTTTAGTTTTGGAACTAAAGATAGTAGCACATGCTACTCTCTCACCATCTTTAGAACCATCTGTATAAATAGCCTGATGTGAACTGTATTTCTCTCTCAGTAGACCAAATTCTTGTGTATACACGAGCTGGCTCGTGTCTGCCTTTCTATATTTAGTCAGTGAAATATCTACTTCTGGCGTGGCTAACTGCCATGGTGGAGTTGGCAAGAGCTCGTTAGGTAAAATCTGACTAACTTTAATACCAGCTGCTACAAGGTGTGGTTTCATACGGATTCCAAAAGGTGGAATAATCGAGGGTTTCTTTAAAAAGAGATCTGCGTACTGAGGGTTGAAAACACAGTTATATGCAGGATTTGAGAGGTTCGAACGCAGTTTTGTGATATATTGCAGTAATAATTTAATTCTCCGAAGTTCTAAAGGAAATTCATCCGCTTCGACATACAAGCTTTCTTTAGGTGATGTTCTGAACGCACCGAGGCAAAGTCTTAGCCCTTGATGGAGGATAGGATCTAGCTTTGCCAAGTTTGACTTGCTTGCACCATTGTAAACAATAGAACCATAATCGAGTTTGGAACGAACAAGTGATCGATATAAATGAAGGAGGGTTTGCTGATCTCCTCCCCACTTATAGCTGGCAACTACTTTCAACAAATCCAGAGCTTTCGTGCATTTGGTTTTTAAGCAATTTATATGAGATTTGAAAGTTAGTCGTTGATCAAACAATATGCCTAGAAATTTGACCTCTTTTACCACTTTGATTTCAGTTCCATCTAAGGTAAGTACTGGATCTTACAAAATGGATAGTACTGGATTTACGAAATCCAAGATGGCCGTGGTGATGGCGTCACAATGACGTCATTTTCAAAAAAGGCTTTTTGGGACGATTTTTCGGTCAGATTTTCCGATTTTTCAAAATTGTTTCCTCGCAAAAACTGCATGATAAATTAGTAAATAATAATCTGATGTGAAATAAAATAGCTTTCGCCCACTTTTCAGGAGGACTTTTGAAGAAAATGGCGAAGACATCACTTTTCTGGTACCCTACATGGTCGCCATTTTGAATTTACCTCTGATTCTCTGCCCAAGAGGTTGTGCAAGTAGGCTCAAAATGACCCCAAAATGATAAACTACAAATTACAAGCGTCTAGTCCGTCATTCATAATCCAGCCGTCGTCCATTAGAGAATATCCGCGTCCATAATCCAAAGACCTATTCCATTTTCCACATAACAGTATTAGCACCAAATTCAAAAGACAATCATAGTATACATAAACATAGGCTTGTTTCCTGCAAGAGAGAAGCGGTCAACAGTTTTCAATGATGCCGGCAAGACATCATGATGTTCCAAAAATATCAAATCCGTATCGCTGATCAGTATTCTTAATCCATAATATTCGTTATAGACTCATCTAAAAAAAAGATGTATCTCAGTCACGCTTTGATTGTGACTGTTCATATGAGTACCATGAGGATCTTGAAGTACATGAGTTCATACGGCCCCTAGCCCCGGGTTAAGCGGAATTAGACACAAGTTACGAAACGTAGCGCCATAGATCTTGCACGCTACGTTCGTATTTTGCCATCAGCATGCGATATGTATCGCCAAATTTGAGAAACTTTGAGTGGAGGCGCTTGGTGGAATAGCCCTGTTTTATAAGTTTCTGCAACAATGTTTTGTGACGTTGATTAAAATCATCACATTTAACACAGGATCTAGCAAATGCTACTAAGCGAGATATGTATACGCCATATGCAGGTCCCACTGGAATATTACTATCCAGAAAGGGATAGTTTACGATGTCGAGGTTACGGCTTTGTTCTGGAGATAGGGTAGAAAGTTTTGTGAGCGGGGGAGGGGGGAATACTGGGCTGGAATTAATACTGACACCAGATTAGATCATGGGATTAAACCAGACACATTATTCTATCCTGTGTGGCTTATGGTAACATTTCCCTCCTTTCGTAACAAGTGACAAAGAGCGTATTATGTAAATTTGGATACCAAAACTAAACCCATTGGGTCCGGTAGCATGTACATATACCAGTTGAACAAAATGGAGTTATGTGTCATTGGATAAGCAATAATTGAAAGAAACCCTTTGGGCATCAATGTGAAATAACTTAACACGCACAGGATGTATGCAAGGCTGACGACGGCTACATTTTAGACGCGATAGAAAAGCTAGCACGCAAGAAAGTAGTTCGGTTGGGGAATATATCATGTAAATAACATTCACGATACAATACTGAGGTTGTTAATATCAGTAAAGTGCCAAGACACTAATTTCAAATGTCTGCGTTTAGCATTTTTAGTTTCTTCCCAATTCAGCGTTGGTCGGGTGTATTGTACTACAGAGGTATGGTGTTGCGTGTGGTCAGCCTTAAGGGATTCTGTGACATTCTCGTCATGTATAAGACTTTGAAATTACTGAGTCAGACCATTGCGAAAATTAGCATGGCTAATGAGACCTGTTATTAGAGAGATCATTCCAATTTTAACGATGAAATATACACTGGTCCTTTGTTCCACAAAGGCAGCCTAGAGATGGAAAGCGGAGCATTTTCTCGATGACTTCCTTCACGGAAAAGTATACTATATACACTAGGTTTAAAATTGCACAATCAAACCTGCTCTTACGACCACCTGTACTGAGTGACCACTTTAATGACCACAACAAATGTGTCCCTTTTCAGATGTTTCCATGTTAAGTTACCTAAACGACAACCTCTCTTAAGAGACCACTTTCTATGTTTCCCTATGATGTTCGCTTAAGACAGGTTTAACTGTATTCTGATCTATGTGATGCCTGGTATAGATTATTCCATTGCGAGAACTGTGTTCATTCTTATATCTGTTACCTGTCTACTGTCTACGGCATTCACTGTTCCTATTCCGTAATAAATCTTTTTTTCTCAAGAATAATATTTATCTGCGAGACATTTTCGCTGTGTTGGTGACTAATCGATATTCTGTAAATGTCACACAGATTGTATGTATGTATCAACTTTAAATAAAGGCAAACAATAACAAATCGGATAGGCTTCAGCGCGATCGATTTACATGAACCTTATCAGAGAGAGGACAGACCCAATATTATGATCAAACAGAGCAGAAGCGAAGATTCGTGATACGATGGTTTTATGTAGGTTTTATTGGGGAGATTCATGAACTCGGTCTATCTCGTATCATCGCAGTTTATGGGAATAGTTCCTGGAAGGTATGGATTAACTATATAATACGGATATTTACTGAATGAGAGATGATGAGATAGCAAGTTGATAGATGAGCATCGATTTCACATGTAATGGCTGAGTTAGTTCAAGTCAGCGGACACAAGCGTTCACACTATTACGACTGCAGTCAAAATCCCAGTGGGTCAACATTTTACGACTGGGCTCAAAACAAGAGGTTTCAAACAACGTAACAGCTCGAATTGCCTAATCTAACTAGTTATTTCATGAACAATTCGAGTTCAGTGTGCGTTTTTTGCTAAATAGAGTTATTCACAGTTTGATGGACGGTGGGCAGATGCTTGGAAATTCAAATTTTGGAGTCCCTAAATTGATGTGTAGCATGGTGTTGCATTTGCGCTATCCAGTACGAGGTTCAGTAGTTGACACCAGTATATTGCAAATATTATGGACAAGTATTTGCGTCCTCTTTTACCGCCAAATGCAAAAGTATTTCATAGTGGCTGTTATTTAAATCTCGTGGGCCTTCAGGTTCAAGAATCTTACACAATATATAAGTCCCCTTTTTCATTTCCGCATCTTCACATACCCAAGTCGACCGAATATCGCTCATTTTTCATAAGAATACGGTTTGAGGATGTCCTTGCTCTATAAGTTTTACGTGGTCCACATTAGGCGCCCCTGTCGAAGCTCCCGGAACTTCGAATTTGACAACAGATGGTGTAAGTTTTCGCGTCGGAATAAGCATCCAACTTGCCACAATCATCATATATACATGAATTAGTCTGGACCATTGACTGACTTGTAAACAATGAAACTGATGTGGTATCCAACCCCCACAACTATAAAAGCCCAGGCATTTTCTGTGTCGCATAACATGTGAGAGTATTATGCTCTGCATGATTAATCCATTCGCCACCCATAATAGTTGGTCAATAGATTGTATTCATTTATAAATCTGTACCGTTACATGTATCTTCCTCGGTGCTGCAGCTGCGCGTCTTCACATTTTCACTTCCAGATGACTGCATGCGCACAACCACATCTAAACCTTGTCCTCACCACTTTTTCCATTTTGCTACATTTCAATGAGACGAAAATGTCGAAGTCTGATGAAGAAGGCCCTGTCAAGTACGTCGATACAACGCTTCCAGCTTCGTCCATCCATGTCCGAATGAATATGAAGAATATTTGAAGAAGACCCGTGTTAGCAAAAGGCGCATGTTGTGAATCTTAGCTTGCTTGAAGTGGAGTGCAGCGAACATTCGTCTGAATGTTTCATCAAGTATAGTGTTGATGTATGCCTATAAAATCTTAACGTTTAGTCAACGATAACAGCAAGCTATCATAATGTTGCTTACATAAAATTCTTATCACTGACCGGTATTCTGTATTTAAATGAATATCCAAGTCGTTTTGTAGAGTATGATATATCTCGACTGTCATTGCTGATTTGAACACCACGGAGATGTAAATCACCTGGCGTTCAAACAGTCCCAATACCTTTACAGAAATTCGTGAATGGCTCTAATATGATTGTGTACTTGTTATATGTGTATGTATCAAGCCAATATACACTTAAACTTGCGTGAGAGGGATATTTTTATAGCGAATAACTATGAATCCATATTGAGTGTATTTTGTACTGAAGCTACTGTGATCTTGTTTATTGCAATGAAACTTGGTGGAGCGAAATGCCTCTCCCCCCCCCTAAATATTTGTCTTACCCCTTGACCTAGGGGGCTGAAACTTACCACACTATACCCTTGATTCAAGCTCTACCAGAAAATGTGGAAAATCCAAGATGACCGCTTTCATGACCTCACAGTGACGTCACCTTCCAAACTGGCATTTTTTTGGTCCCTTTTTCGGTCAGATTTTTCATTTTTTATTTATGTTTTGTTTGCAAAAGCTACATTATAAATTAGTAAATAATAGTCTGATGTGAAATAAAATAGATTTTGCCCAATTTTCCTCGAAGGGGCCCAGGCCAGATAGGGTTAAGTGGGCAATTTGCGAAAAATTTCTCTCTTACCAGAGTGAATACAACTTTGTTGCGTATACCGACAGCACGTGACGACGAAGCTTAGCCCTCCAATAATGGTCGCCTAATGACCTTGCCAGTTTCAATTTTACGTCCTATTTCTGCGTTCTTGTATATATATATATATATATATATATATATATATCAGTTTACTTTGGTGTTAGAGTATCATTGTAGAATATAGACACTATTGGACTGCATCATTATACCCAATAAAGTAGCATACGCGAGGAAGAATGAGCATTCATTGCCACCAACCTGATGCCGGGCCGGGCCAACTGACGTTGTTGTGTTTTATAAGAAACCCAAAACCCGGTACATTAATTACATATATAACAGATCATTATTTTCAAGAACGTAACAGTTTTCAAATAACAAACCGAAACTTGTACTAAAACAAGACACGGAATCAGATTCTATGAGTTACTAAAAACAGTAACTCAAAAATGAAAAACGAAGAATTTTCACACTCAAATACGGCTATCGATAAATTCTACGCATATTGGCCCATACGTTAAAAAATCGAGGGAAGTCCTAGTAATACGAAAACGGGAAGTTCTATACATATCTTTATTTGGCGTCTAGTTTTGTGAAAATTAAGATGAGGATATCTCCAAATATGATATGAAAGCTTTGCATATTCAGTCCATGAAAAACAACTGTAAAATTACACAAAACGTGGAAACAATCAGGAAGTGTTTAACAACATTCAACCTGGTTACGGCATTGCTATTATTCCAGTAACGAAACCCTTGAAGTAGGCATTTCGTTACTAAATATACTACCGCAATTTTCGCACTTTACACAACTTTTGAAATACTCAATTTATGCTGGTTTATTCAGCTGACATACAAACAGGAATCAATATATTTTCTATGGATAATCGCGTTATAACGAGACTGGTACCGTTTCATCCAATCCGTATTGCATTACATTGTCGTGGTCCCATTTTATTACACAAATACCTGAATTTGCCTCCTTGAGTATGAGGTTTCCGAATCCATTGATAAGAGGAATCTAGTGGGTAGGTATCGTCGTGTATCTGAAATCGTGGGAATCGCATTCACAGTTGACATATGCTTCTCATCTGAATGTTGTATGCCAACAGTAGTACCAGTCATATGAACAATACTATGACCCAGGACCATTTCCTTGGAGGGTTTGGTCACTTGCTATGACAGGCAACGTCATACTAATGTGTGCTTATTCTAGGTTGTAGAAAAGGTTCATGGCAGCTGCGATATGTTCATACATCGACCATATGGTGACTCAGGCAAACCTTGCTGAGATTGACGCAGGTTGAAATCTGTCTTGGCCCAGATTTGTCGATGCCTGATATATACTATATTTAATTTCCAGAATTCACACAATAGTTATAAAATTAAGGCGTCTCCATTCGTCTGCAGCTTTAATATGTGTGGTATCAGACGATAAGCTGTAAAAGTGATGCAGACACTTCTTTCACACTGATCTATCGAAACACAAACCAGGAAAAGCTAAACGGACCAATGGCGCAAGGATGACTGAGAGAGAGAGAGAGAGAATTGAGGTTCAACGTCGCGTTGACTGATGTAACAACTGGCTAAGATGATAGATTGCTTTTGGAAATAACTAGCTCTTTTTATTGAATTCGACGTCTTTAAGTAATTTCTAGTGATGGATTTCTTAGTTCCGATACAGAAATTCTATTGTTCCAATTACACAGGTTTGAAGCTCCATTTTTTGAAAGTTACAGAGCTGTTTAATTGAGTTTGCCAGAAAATCTAAACAAATCTTAAATCATAAATAAAACGCGTTTGTAAAGTAGAGGGATACACCATGTTTCAAATATGTCTGTTCAGTGTATTTCGGGAGGATACTACACATCATCTTGAGCTTATAGATGTCAGGGAAAATTTATAGTGTTGGATTGATTTTACTATTTGAAATTTCCATTAACATTATGCTTTATTGCCGTGGGACATTCTCATAACAGACTTCGGTTTTATGGTTACTGTATCACAAATATTTTATATTAAATAATCCCAGCATACGACACGATATTATTATATATTTTTTGTTGTTACATAGTTGCGACTTGGTATTAGATACTTGCTGGCCGGAACTACTTTTTTACACATCTGCAGACGAATGCCGAACCAACATGGCAGCTGATCAGATTAATGATATGTCAAACGAAGGCATGAATTTTCATCGATCTCCGAGAATCGTCTTATACCAAACTCGCTAGTTTGGTTTTATGAGACCTCCATGGAAGGGCCTTCACAAGGCTTTGTACGGTTGTGTTCCGGACGGTGCGGTTTGCTTTCCGCCCGACCAACCGGGCTTTAGCGGCGGTCTTTTGCGTGAACTCTCCCATGCCAGTTAAGCAGATTTAATAGGGTTACACATTTATCACGAACATAGAGTACGACAGAAAACTTTACATAACAGACCAAAAAGGGAAATGTCGACGATCTTGTAATCCAAAAACTTACCTGTCATACAATTAGCTCTCCTTTCCACTGAAAGTCTGTCCCGGTAACAAATGTCCCCCGATCTCCATCGTTACTCTCTCGGCCAATTCTACATTCTACTTGAGCCGTCTCTGCCTAAGTGATTACGATGATCTCTTCCGCGGAGAGACCGTCACGAACTCATGTACTTCAAAATCCGCATTATGTTCATATGAACAAGCACAATCAAAGCGTGACTGAGATACATCATTCTCTAGATGACGATTTTACAACGAAAATCATACGGATTCAGAATACTGATCAGCGATACGGAATTGATATTTTTGACCGCTTCTCTCTTGCAGAAAACTAGCCTATATTTATGTATACTATGATGCTGTTATATGGGATATGGAATAGGTCTTTGGATTATCTTCCGCGCCATGTACATTTCACTATCAAAAATGCATTTCATTCAATCCACTGCTTACAATTAAGTTTAGTTCAGTTTATTTACGTTCATTCTTCATTTCTGTCTCAATGTGTATGCTAAATAAGTTATTTGGTTGTACGGTTTTCCATACCAAACTGTACAATCCAATAACTTATATTATCTAAAATCCAAGCAGATGTCAAATAAACATATATTGAACACAAACTAATTCATTGCAAGAGAGAAGCAACAGTTTGCAATACTGACGACAAAATATCATGATGTCCCTATTCGTATGACTGATCCTCATGATTTAATCCAAATGAATTTTTGAGAGACAATGGACAATATCCAAGATGTCGTAACGGCGACGTAGTTTTTCTCAAGATCGCTGTGAGCCTATTTTATGCCATTTTTTTATTTCTCGTATTTTTTCGAGGGAAACTAATACTTACGATAGATCGCCGTTATTGCAGTAGACATAAAGATTGTTCATGCATTGCTAAACAATTTTTAACTGGTCAAGGTAACTATAACTTTGCATTTCATAATAGCAATTATGTTTAGGACGTCCATCTTCCACAAAAACCGGTGATTATGATTCAAATATCTTTGATATCCTCAGCCTTCATGGTTTGTTTATCTCACTTGTTCCGCACGTGGATTGCTCTGTAATTTCCCTTGATATCATCAAATCTGATTCCCCAGTAGACGCCTTTGATATCAGGTGTTGATAGCAATTTGTGCGTGACGAATAAAGTTAATATGGAATGAAGAGATTTCCTTGTCAGTTACCGCTGTAGGCACTTACAGGCCTGACATTCGGTTAATGAAATACAGATTTACCCAGGGTAATGAACTGCTCTCCCGGTAAAAGGATATGTTATTATTCCGAATGAGTTATATAAACATTTCGTAATCTAGACTTCTGAATTTCCTTTAATGCCCTAAAACAACTTCAGATGAACAGCGATTATCCCCTTGGAAACACATCTCGAATTCCTGTTCTACAGACGATCGTTACGGAATCCAATCATCATTGAACAACAGAAGGTGACGCAGGTGATGAATAGCGCTAAAGAAAAAGACTATCCGTTATCGCCCGTGTGGCATAGAGCATTTATTACTTCACTATCTTTTTGTAATATTTCTTATATCTATTTAGATAAGATAATACATTCCAAGAGCAATATATTTTATCACAGCGGAATACGCGAAATGCGTGAAATAGTAATTCATAGACACGACTGTCGAAAAAAATAATGTTATGTTTCTGTATATGCAGATGTATCGTTTAGCTGAATAAAGTACACAGTTTACTGCCAGAACGATGTAAACACTGTGTCAGACGGAGAATTTATGAGTAAACTCTGTCTTGTCAAGACGAAGTGCTGCTATTATACCAAGCGAACTCAAGCTAGTTTATTTCAGTCCACGAATGATAAGATTGAATATTTCCGGAAATGGAATTGTTAACAATGCGCCAAAACTATGAAATTGCAATGCTAACTGCTTATAATTGACCACCCACGCCGATCAGCCCCCTCCTATTCATAGGCCCGTACAGTTTGCACTCTAGGTGAACTGTTGCGGACGGTTTTGTTGGAAAGATTCGCGGTGGAAGGATCTACCTTCATAACCTAGTTAATATAGATTCTGAACATCTTATTTGAAGAAAATTATATGGTTTGGTGGGGACATCTAATTAATACAGATGGTAAATGTGTAGAACTGTTCATCGTACAGAAAACTCATTTCATGGCTGACAACAGTCATATCATCAACATAACACGTAAACATATTAGATGAACATGTTAAAGCACACTGAATTCAAGCACTTGCTGCTGCTGAACAACTATACGTATACTGTTCAATCGCATATACCTGATTATGATTTTATTTCTCGATTCAAACTCGAGATCTGTACACCATGATGTATATGCAAGAATATCAAGTTTAATCTCATAATAGGACAGTTGACTGAAAGGATATGTTCAGATTTATTTTGTCATGGTTCTATGTCGGAAATTGTCATGATGTTTGTCTAATACGAGGGAAATCCGGGATGGATAACTGAATGATCATGCTTCCTAATAGAGGATTATTGGTAATTTAACAGCCTTTGTCGTTAAAATCAATTCTAATCCGGTTTCGCGAATTTGCCTTGACTGAACTCTATTCGTCACGTCCAGGGTAATGTTAGAAAGCTTCCTCCTAATCAAAATGAGACGTGCGGCCTTACGATAACGTTAATCGATAACCCGCATTGCATCCGTTGTCCAAGATCAGTTTTACTCGTGGCATTGATTGAAGTGTTTTTACTGGAAGGCCACAGTGTGGTGATTGTGGAATACTTCTTGAAGATATGTCTCACTGATTGGAATAACAAATCTAAGGGGGAATAAACCAGACATTGCGATGAACTCAAGCATGTCCGGAGAATTCCTCTGCTGTCTCACCTTTTCGTAATCGGAAGTCAGAAACCTAGTTACTATAGAAAATATGATGTATACTTTCAACCTGATACAGAAATATATATTAAAATTTCGAAATTGTTTATCCAGCATCCCTGTTCTCTTAAGACTATATCCATGGAGATCGTTCCAGAAAGTACAAAAAGCGCGTTGAAACCATTGCCTTTGTTATTACTCCAGTTCAAGTACGTGGATTGTGATCAAACTTCAGGAATTTCTCACGCTTATGATAAACAAATAAACATATCGAGGTTGAAAGATCAAAAGTCGAGGACACCGGGAAAGAAAAATCAGGAAACGATCAAAAATCACATTTTTGTGAGGGTGAGGGTATCAAGTCCTGCTCAAAAGGTCAACGATGAAGATAACTTACCACCAGCAACTCAATATAACCTGTGAAACACACAATTTCTTTTTTTTTCTTTTTCCTAACGCAGTCCATATACCAATTACAACACATGTAAGGGAAGTGGGAAGAGGTGCCGACATACTGACTGCGTCACATGACTTCACAGAATAGTCTTCTGGTTAACATATTCTAAAGCACATTTCCAGAATCTAACGATTCGTGATATGTGTTGTATCTCATGTACGCTTTTATTGTACCTGTTCATGTGGCAACTTGGATGATATGACCACACGGCCCCTATAGCACCGGCATAAGCGGTATTAGATACAAATCTAGAGAGCTATGATGGAAATGCTCTGACAACTCGTATACTGGTAAATGGTGAGCTGTTTCGCTGTGACAACTCGTACATTGGAGATTGGTGAGCTGTATCGTCGTCAGATGTAAGCGACGGCATTTAACACAAAAGACTAGTCTGTAAGGCCCGATGTCCCGAAAATTACTCCCTTGATTCAGTTTATTTACGTACGCAGTTTACTGATAGGTTCATGTAAACACTCCGACGGAGAATTTAAGTTGTTGGTGCCTGTCCATGCCTGGGGTTGCCATTTCCAGAAATTAAACTATTAATACTGTGCCAAACCCTGGAATTGCGATTGTCAGTTGCATTAAATAGACCACCCACATCGATCTCAACACCTTCAATATATTTAACACGCCCTTTGCATACGAAATAGACATGTAGGTTTACACCTGCTTTGGGATAAATATTTTAACTGTTAATTCAGCCGATAACAGCTAAAAATTATTCAGGCTACAACTGGTGCATCCAGTTTGAGAATCTGGTATTTTCACTAATAAATATCGAAAATTCTCCATTGCTTTTGTGACGGGTAGAGGTGACGAAAATTGGCTGCAATAAAATTGGTTGCAATATCGTAGCGGTCAACTCAGCTACGACAACCGATTTCAGGAGAGAGAGAGAGAGAATTAAGGTTTAACGTCGCATTCAGCAATATTTCAGCTATATAGCGACGATCAAACAAAATTCTAAGTAATCAATTCAAAACTCGGTAAACTAATGCGTTAAAACAGGTACAAACATTAAAATTTGTACAACAAACCAATCTCTCTCAAATAACCTAAAATACAATCCTCTTTCACTCTGCTAAAAAGATCTTCCAGCGTAGCTGCTCGATAAAAAGTATCTCTTACAGTCTTAAAATCTATGCAGTCTATGAGAATATGTTTCACCGTGAGATCTTCATCGCAAGGTATACACCTTGGAATCTGCTCCTGTTTTTAGTAAATATTCATGAGTTAATCGTGTGTGACCGATCCTACATCGTCTAATCATGGCCTGGTCAAAACGTTTATGACTGTTCAAGTGAGTATAACCAACCGTTCTTTTGAACTCGTGAAGTTTGTTATTATCCATAATATCCCATAAAGATTGAAACAGCTTTCTTACATAAGCGCAGATAGATGGTCTAAAATCGCTGTATGGTATTCCAACAGGGTCAACTTCTTCATCTAGAGCTGCCTTAGCCAATCTATCAGCTTCGGTGTTGCCTTTGATGTCAACGTGACTAGGCATCCAGCAAAACACAATATCTATCTGTTGATCAAATCTGGTGTCATATAATTGTAGAATTTCCAAGATGGTGGGATGAGTGGAATTTCCATTTTTAATTGCTTTAAGGCATGACAGTGAATCTGAGAATATGACATTTTTTTCCTTCTAGTGGATCCAATACCTTCTAAAGCTGATAATAGAGCTTTTGCTTCTGCAGTAAATATGGAACTTTTACCTGGCAGTCGATACGTTTTAGTTTTGGAACTAAAGATAGTAGCACATGCTACTCTCTCACCATCTTTAGAACCATCTGTATAAATAGCCTGATGTGAACTGTATTTCTCTCTCAATAGACCAAATTCTTGTGTATACACGAGCTGGCTCGTGTCTGCCTTTTTATATTTAGTCAGTGAAATATTTACCTCTGGCGTGGCCAACTGCCATGGTGGAGTTGGCAAGAGCGCGCTAGGCAAAACCCGACTAACTTTAATACCAGCTGCTACAAGGTGTGGTTTCACACGGGCTCCAAGAGATGGAACAACCGAGGGTTTCTTTAAAAAGAGATCTGCGTACCGAGGGTTGAAAACACAGTTATATGCAGGATTTGAGTGGTTCGAACGCAGTTTTGTGATATATTGCAGTGACAACTTAATTCTCCGAAGCTCTAAAGGAAATTCATCCGCCTCGACATACAAGCTTTCTTTAGGTGATGCTCTGAACGCACCGAGGCAAAGTCCCAGTCCCCGATGGAGAATAGGATCTAGCTTTGCCAAGCTTGACTCGCCTGCACCATTGTAAACAACAGAACCATAATCGAGTTTGGAACGAACAAGTGATCGATACAAATGATGGAGAGTTTGCCGATCCCCTCCCCACTTACAGCTGGCAACCACTTTCAACAAATCCAGAGCTTTCGTGCATTTGGCTTTTAAGCAATTTATATGAGATTTGAAAGTTAGTCGTTGATCAAACAATATGCCTAGAAATTTGACCTCTTTTACCACTTTGATTTCAGTTCCATCTAAGGTAAGTACTGGATCTTCGTGCTGGAAATATTTTCTGCAAAAGTGTATACAATTTGTCTTAGCTCTGGAGAATTTGAAACCATTTTCTAGACACCATTTCTGAATTCTGTTTAGACAAAGTTGTAATGTTCTCTCAATATTGTGTATACTTTTCGCACTACACGATATATTGAAATCGTCTACAAAAAGTGAGCCATCAATTGATTTATTCAGAACTGCAGCCAAGCTGTTGATCTTGATACTAAACAGAGTAGTAGACAAAATACTGCCCTGTGGGACACCCTCCCTTACAAACATAAACGTGGGGATTGCGTAGGGAAAGTGTAGCGTATTGGTGGGCGTGTGGGGCGAAGCGTGGTTTGGAACTTTCCTCGTGGGGATAACGTAGGGTTTGTGTGGGGCAGCTGTCCACCGTTATCCAAATTTAGCATAAATATGGGGATTATGTAGGGCGGATGTGGGGATTATGACGGGTGAATGGGCGACAGTTCTGAGAATTCAAAGTCCGCGTGGGGATGATGTAGGGCATACCTTTATCTGCTACATATTCAAAGTGTAACGTGGGGTTGGTGTGGGGAAAATGAACTTCGGAGTTAATCGACTGAGTTGTTTGTAGGGATTAGGTGGGGTGGATTTTTCCAGCGCTCGTAGACAAAGTCCAATGTAGGGAATGTGCCGGGCTGTGCTGAAAGTTTAAGTCCGGTGTGGGGATGATGTAGGGCAAAATGCTCGCCGTTTTCATAGCTTAAAATAAACGTGGGGATTTTGTTGGGCAAGCATTCTTCCATGCATAGCCTAAGACGATAGTGGGGTTGAAGTGGGGCGATATTTTATTCGCACATATAGTGCGAGATAAATGTGGGGATCATGCAGGCAGACTGTGAACTCTGTTTTCTTAAAACGGTAAACATTTTGGGCCAGTTTCAGTAAGACGGATCCGCCACCCCACAGTCAGAAAAAAGGTGATGGGCCATCACCTTTTTGGGGTGATGGGGTCTGGTCATCACCCTTTTAGGGTGATGAGAAAAGTTGACGACAAAATCCATCACCCTAAAAAGGTGATGAAACCAGGCCATCACCATAAAAGGGTGATGAGATCCAGTCATCACCCTAGTGGCCATCCTTGGTCATCACCCTAAAAATGTGATGAAATCTCATCACCTTTTTAGAGTGATGACAGATGAGTGGTCAGACAAGATCATCACCTTTATAAACAACTATATCCAAATTAATATTGATTTCCTAAAATATATTTACCTCTACAAAATTTCTGTAATATATCAGTTTCATTCTACTGTAAATTGATATAATTTGTAATTTTACCCATATTAAAATGAATATGATCATTTTTTTTTTTTGCAATACACGACTCCACGGTTCCGCGGCTGAGTGACCTACTTTCGAGTGGAACGTAAACGTGCTGCCTGGCGGGCTCATTTCTTCGCCAGTTTTCTTCGGAGCTCTTGCGCGTTTGGAGTTAGATTCGTGTATTCAGAACAGGTCCACACGTCTCACAACTTGACAAGTTTACAAGTAATTTACGCTCTAAGTATTATGTTTTTGATCAACTACAGCAAACCACAGTGTAAGTTAAAAGTATTTTGTTTCATGTTGACCGGTAAATGTATGTTCTCTTGTAAATCAGTCAAACGATTGTTATATTCAGTCTGTCTGTTCAGACACGTGTTAGCGTTACAACAACGACACCAATGTTAAATGAAAACTATGCTAGACATGTTAAATTCACGTCTGTGCTATGAACCAAGAGTAAGATTAATGACTTGGATGAGGTTTATTTTCACATTGCCGTAAACTTTATTCAGTTAAAGACTCGTGGTTAAATCATTCATGTCTAAAACAGATTATTGTTATCCTTTGTTTACATCTCATCAGTCAATGTTGGTCATTCCTCTCAAACCTGTATTTTTATTTTGTTTCAGTCATTTACCTCCGTCACAGAGGTTTCCCCAGTAAACGTATTGAACAGGATACGCCTTCTTGCTTCAGTTACATGTAAATCTAGACGAGGTTATCTGAAAAGTTAAATCCCCACACTGCCAGGGGTGAGACAGTACAGTAAACAAAGCCACGTGGCACGCTACAGCATTGCGGAGATGGGAGAATCGAGGTATTTTAAATAGCTGTTGTGTGCAAGATTAAAGATCTCGTACATGCGACGTTTTCTTCTTTGATGTTACCAGAACTCAGAAGTAATCTGTTTGTCTAGAAAACATTACACTTAACTCTTTCCCCCATATAAGCGGGTTTTGACGACTTGTGTAGATCCCCATGTAAGCGTGTTTTGACGAGTGTTCGCGTAACCCATGAAGACGGGTTTTGACGAGTGACTGGAGTTCCCATGTGGTGGATTATTCTTGCAATTTTTGGCGTTTACTTGAGTAAAACCTAATTAAAACTATACGTTTTCAGAAAGCCAAAATTTCAATAAATCTGACTATATGGACTGTTGGTATGTTTTATGGTAAGGGTAAAATGAAATCGGGAGAGAAACAGAAATAATCGATGAAAAATGCGCGATTTGACAACAAATTTGTTTCGTGTGTAATAGTAAAATCTGCTTCCAAATTCCTGAATATTTCACGTAACGCGAGCATAAACTACCAAAGTATCTAACTTTGATGACTAGCTCGTCAAATCTGCCCATCTGAGTTTATTTTATGTATTTTCGCGGGACCTGCAGTCTTCGCGGTAAATATGTTCAGTCGCCATTCTATCTGAATCGGCCTTTCGTCTACAGTGACCATAGCGACCGAGTCACCACGTGACCTCTTCCTCCAATCACGCCGGGTCGCGCCCAACCTTGGCCAATCAGTGAGCTGTGTTTCTTTCACCTTATGAATATTTATTACCGTCTGTATTCTCCGTCACGGAAGGTATTGTAACGGTTACCCGTTTGTGTATAGAACAGGTTGAATCAGGACCGTGTACTACCGCTGGAACGTAGAAGAACGACCTTGACCCGTGTCGTCACATCGAGCAAGACGGATCTCGGAAATGCATGCACCTGTATTTCTCGTTTACCAGAGCGAGTTGGAGGCTGATATTTGATAATTACGTCGGTTATCAATTATGGTTTGTTCTTCCATAGCCAGATTTCTTCAGCGAGGTCTATATAAACGGTTCGGGAAAGTGTGGTTTAAGTGACAGTAAAGAGGGCGCTGATGTCGTCGACTGTGATTGGCCATGAGTCACGAAGTAGCAGTAGCCCTATATAAGCTTGAGCTGACGTAGAGATCGGGGACAGACAAGAAATAGAGGGCTCAAGAAACACGTTCAGTATATAACTGCACTAAATACAGAGTTACGACAACCAAGTCTCCTCCTGTTATAATCCTACATCGTATCGTGAAGCCTGTTATTCATCGCTGGAGGCCGGGCCACGCTTTACGGGACGGAAACGGTCGCGGTATTACAGCCGGCGGGCGAGACAAGACATAGGCGGGCGAGGCATTTTCATCGGTAAACATCGATAACCTGAGCCGGCGCTTTGGAGACAGGAAAGGCCGCAAACAGTTATACAGACGGCGTATAGCCGACCATATACAAGTTACAGATACAGCATACAGGTCACATCAGAAAGATACAGCACACAGATTCTACGAGAGGAACGCGTGTATTTATCACACGTTAAATAAAGAAATACAGAGCACAGATTATACAGTCAAGAAAGCCACAGACCACAGATCCATACAGGGAAGAAATGCGTATTTATCACGCATAAAGACCGTTGCAGGTGGGCTCACTTTTACCGTTGTAAAAGCAGTAACAAAACATACAGATTCCAATAGGACACGTGTATTTATCACACGTTGCAGAAGACGGGCTTTCTTTCACCAATGTAAAAGTGGTAACAAGGTTTACAGACAGTAAAGAGAAGACAAAGCACAGAACAGGCAGATTTCTGAAACGTCGGTTAGACGTGAAATCTGCAGGGTCGCTAGCTACAGACTTACAGACTGTACAGTCAAGCGAAGGCACAGCACAGACAGGTTTCTGAAACGTCGATTAGACGTGAAATCTGAACGTACCGTACGATGTCTCGTCGGTACCAAATGAAAGAGTAATAGCACATTATATCCCCATGTAACTGTCCCGACGGGCACGGAAGTGGGCGTGATACTTACCTGAGAGATCGTCGTGAAGTCGTGTAGTCACAGACGGGGCTATAGACGGGCCGCAGCAGCCGTAAGGGTTGAGACGCCGGGCTATACTTACCTGTGCGGGAAGCAGACTGGTGAGCTGACGAGTTACGGTCAAGCTCCGACGACTGGGGGTGAAGTACACGCCGAGTTGCCACGTCTCTGGAGAGAACGTTACCGCCGTAACGTTCCAACGGGCCGTGACGTTTCAGCGACTTGGTGCTATATCTGGAGAGAGCGTCACTGCCGTGACGTTCCAACGCCTGAGGGTATCCGTATATCTGGAGAGAACGTTACCGCCGTAGCGTTCCAACGGGCCTTGAAATTTCAACGCCTGGGCGACGTATCTGGAGAGAGCGTTATATCCTTACGTTCCAACGACCGGGTGCCATTCCTGGAGAGAGCGTTGTATCCATAACGTTCCAACGACGGAAGAGAAGGGCCAGCAGCCAGGCCGCCCTTATCCCCAGAAGAGAAGGGCCAGCAGCCAGGCCGCCCTTATCGCGCATTAAAGCACTATATTAACTATAAAGTTATATGCATACACTCCCATATATATATTATTACCATATAACATCAAGCTTAAACTGCACACATTCTCTTCTATTATCCACATATACACCAGGGATACGTTAACTCTATATGCACACACCAAGTGTATGTATCCGTGAACCTTATGTGCACACACCAAGTGTATGTATCCGTGAACCTTATGTGCACACACCAAGTGTATGTATCCGTGAACCTTATGTGCACACCCCAAGTGTACGTATCCGTTAACTTGTGTGCACACATACTCTCATATCACGTGTATATATACATCAAGTTTATTTGCATACACTCTCCTAGTGTCTGTACATATATGTAAATACCATAATGTTACATCTCCTTAGACATTCTGTCTAAGCCACGCGGTTCTACGCTATTATTTGTAACCGTGTATACCATTTGTGCAGAATATACCATAATAGACCTTTACATTCGAGTCAGTCATCCTTGTAGGGTTGTGATCATCTCTTCGAGCCCCGGATCTCTACTAGTGAAGGGGTTAACGACGGTGACGGCCAGAATGCCAGTGGGCAATCCCGGTTATTGATTCGTTTTCTTCTAAACACTACGACTGGTCCTGCTCGTACACGTTACACGGTTGAAAACTGGTGGCAGCGGTGGGATCTGGCCTGATCTACAACAGAAGAGAACAACCGACTACTAGAGATGACCGACAACGACGTGCCGACAACGCCATTAACCATGAGTTTCCAAGCGACACCACTGAGACGTCCGGACATGGCGGTTCTACGAGCTATCCTACAGGGAAGGGAGCGATCGACGATGGGGTCACCTGGTTCAGCGACTTTGGCGACGACAGAAGATGGGAGTCCTGTGGAAGCACCGCTTGATCTGTCCATGCCTGCCATCGTCGAGATCGAGACCCCGTCGACTATCCGAACGCTACTAGAGGGCCTCAAAAGCTTACAGGCAGAGATGCAGACGATGCGGGCGACCTTCAATCAGACGATGGGAGCCCCGGCGCACACGTCCACGCCCAGGGCCGAAGAGGGTACTACCAGAACCCCCATAGACCAGCCTGTACGGGAACAGACGATTTGCGACCGGGTCGCAGAAGGGCACCATTCAGCGGCTGATACCAGTGGGAGAGCCACAGTCACGACCATCCCTGTTTCCCGTAAGACGTTGGTTAAGGCTTCGACCTACGATGGAAGTACGCCCTGGAGAGATCACCTGGTACATTTTGAATATTGCGCAGCCTTAAACCAGTGGACGCTGGAAGAGAAGGGACAACACTTGGCCGTCTCCCTGCGGGGGCCAGCACAACAGGTTCTTTATAGTCTGAAGATGAAACCAGGGGAGGCAAATTTCATCTGCCTACGTGATGCCTTGGAGAGACGCTTCGCACCCCCTAACCAAACAGAGCTGTATAAGTCCAAGCTGAAGTCCAGGCGACGACTGAGGGGAGAAGGTCTACCCGAACTGGGCCAAGCTCTGGTGAGACTCAGCCAGATGGCCTACCCCGACGCCGGCGATGAGGTCCAAGACACCCTAGCCCGTGACCAGTTCTTCGAGGGCATTGGAGAAGACCTACGGTTTAAAGTCTGGCAGTGCCGCCCGAAGTCCCTAGACGAGGCTGTGCATGCCGCCGTGGAAGTGGAGGCTTTCCAAGACGCCCAGCGTCGACGCCCCGATCCCACGGCCAGAGCCGCTGCAGGAGAAGACATCCCGACTGCCGCTCCCGAGGATGACGAAGACGCGCAGGCCCGACTCCGAGCAGAGATTGCTACCCTGATGGAGGAATTTAAGAGGCGCTTCCCAGGACGGGGACGCTCAAGTTCAAGGCGGGGGCAGAGGACGGGAAGACAACCACGCCGGGGATGTTGGAGGTGCGGAGAAGACGGCCATTTTAGGGCGGCCTGCCCTAGACGTTCACCCTCCCCGCCCCCGAGACGACCGTCCGGGTCCGGGAATCCACCAAAGCCCCAGGGACCCAAGCCTGCGCTTCATAATCAGGGAGAAGCAGGGATATACCTACCCGCGTCCATCGGACCGGTGAAAGTGATGTGTTGTGTGGACTCCGGAGCATCTATCTCCTTGATCAGCCGCCGGATATGGGAACAGCTTGACCCAGATGTTAAACCAGTCCTTCGAGACTCCCGGTACCAGTCCATCAAGGTGGCTGACGGTTCCCATATGCCTTTACTCGGAGAGGGGGACTTCAGGATCTCGATCCAGGGGACGGTGTGGAAGCACACGCTGGTTGTGGGAGACTTGTCCATCGACGCCATCTTGGGGTACGACTTCCTGTATCGCCACGGCTGTATACTTGACGCAAGAGGCCATCGATTGAAGCTGGGAGGCAAGTACCTGAAATGCGAGGTCGTGGGGAGTTTCGATTGCTACCGGTTGGCCCTGGCTGAGACCATCACCATACCGCCCAGAACTCAGATGCTCGCCCCGGCCAGGGTGGAAGACGCACCGCCGGGGGAGATTGGACTGGTAGAGGGGGAGCTTGCATTTACTGAGAAGACCGGCCTAGTCCTGGCGAGAACACTCTCTCGAGTTGCATCTGATGGTAGTGTACCTATTCGCATGCTGAACGCCTCCGACGAGTCTACAGTCATCCATGCGGGTACCTTCTGTGGGAGTATGTCCACCCTAGGTGATGCCCCGGAAGAGCCTACAGAGCCGAGGGCGCGGACGACGACCCTGCCGGCCTATATGCGGCCGGCGTTGGAGAAGTCCAAGGATGGCCTGAGTGCAGTCCAGCTGAGGAAAGTGGAACAAATGCTGAGTCGACACGCTGGTTTGTTCGCTGCCGATGATGACGACCTTGGACGTACCACCAGGGTGCAGCATCAGATAAAGACGGGGAGTGCACCCCCGATTCGTATTCCACCTAGAAGACCGCCCCTTCATGCTCGATGGGAGATCGACAAGCAGGTTGACGAGATGTTACGACGAGGTGTGGTCGAGCCCTCCGAGGGACCGTGGTCGGCCCCTGTCGTCCTGGTGAAGAAGAAGGACGGGAAATCTAGATTCTGCGTCGATTACCGGGCCCTGAATGACGTCACGGAGAAAGACGCATATCCTCTGCCGAGGATCGATGACAGCCTTGACGCACTGAACGGGGCACAGTGGTGGTCTACCCTCGACCTGATGTCCGGATACTGGCAGGTTGAATTGGCGCCGGAAGATCGATGCAAGTCCGCGTTTTCCACCCGGAAAGGCCTGTACCAGTTCCGCGTTATGCCATTTGGGCTGTGCAACGCCCCAGGAACCTTTGAACGCCTGATGGAAGCAGCATTGGCCGGTCTGCACTACGAGACGTGCCTCATTTACCTCGACGACATCATCGTGTTCGGGAAGACGTTCACCGAGATGCTGGCCAACTTGGAGGTGGTGTTCCAGAGACTACAACTTCACGGGCTTAAGTTGAAACCCTCCAAGTGTGTCATTGGCGCCCGGAAAGTCACCTACCTGGGACACGTCGTGTCCGGCGCCGGTATCGAGACGGAACCGGAGAAGGTCCAGGCTGTGAGAGACTGGCCCATCCCAGTCTCCCAGACCGAGGTACGGAGTTTCCTCGGATTGTGTAGCTATTACCGGAGGTTCGTCCAAGACTTTGCGACCGTGGCAGCGCCCCTGCATCAACTTACCCAGAAGGAGAAGAGCTTCGTGTGGACCGACGATTGTCAGATCGCATTTGAGACCCTGAAGGAGAAGATGATAGCGGCGCCCATCTTAGCCATGCCTGACATGTCCAAACCGTTTATCCTGGACACGGATGCCAGCGGCTGGGGCATCGGAGCCGTTCTGTCCCAAGAGATCGACGGACAGGAGAGGGTGGTGGCCTATGGCAGCAGGGTACTCAGCAAGGCTGAGAAGGCATACTGCGTGACCAGGCGCGAACTCCTGGCGGTGGTCCACTTCATTAAGTCATGGCGGCACTACCTCTACGGGAAGAAGTTCCTACTGCGCACCGACCACGGATCCTTGAGGTGGCTCATGAGATTCAAAGAGCCGGAAGGGCAACTCGCCAGGTGGATCCAAGCTCTGTCGACCTATCAATTCGATATCGTCCACCGACCGGGCCGTAAGCATCAGAATGCTGACGCGATGAGCAGACGTCCGTGTAAGCAGTGTGGTCGTCCCTCCGAGACCGAAGAAGCGGGGACGGCGGCGGCCCGGGCTGTGACCATATCTCCACCTAACGAGGACTTTGCAGCGGCCCAAGCTGCCGACCCCGAGCTACTTCCGGTGATTGAATGGGTGAAGGCTGGTACCAGACCTCGGTGGGACCTGGTCTGTCAACACAGCGGGGTAACGAAAGCGCTGTGGGGAGCCTACGACGCCTTAGCCCTGGAAGGAGACCTCCTGGTGCGACGTTGGTATGACTTGCGAGGCCGGGAGAAGGCCAAGTTACTGGTGGTCCCGAGGGCCCTGCAGAAGAGGATACTTAAGGAATGTCATGACAGCCCGACTGGAGGACACCTGGGGGTGTTTAAAACGTTGAGGAAGGTGCGACAAGCATACGCCTGGGTTGGCCTGCAGCGTGACGTTCGACAGTGGTGCCGGAGCTGCGACACGTGCAGTCGGAGGAAGCAGGCCGGGAAGAAACCCCGGGGACAGCACCGCGGAATGATGACGGGATGCCCCGGAGAACGCATCGCCGTGGACTTGATGGGTCCTCTCTCCCTGACGACGAGAGGAAATCTGCATATTGTGGTTATCTGTGACTATTTCACGAAGTGGGTGGAGGCTGTGGCCCTTCCGGACCAAGAAGCGGAGACGGTGGCCCAGGCCGTGATCGACTTGTATGTCAGCCGGTTCGGTGTCCCCTCCCTGATACACTCGGACCAGGGTCGGAACTTTGAGAGCAAAGTGTTCGAGGGGATGTGCCGGATCCTCGGCATGAAGAAGACGCGGACGACGGCGTACCATCCGCAGTCAAACGGCCAAGTTGAGAGGTTCAACAGGACTCTGGGTCAGATGCTTCATGCTAGTGCGGCCCGCCACCCCGACGATTGGGACGTGTATATCCCACTAACCCTGATGGCGTACCGTGCGGCCGCGCACGAGACTACGGGGTACACGCCGAATATGATGACGTTTGGCCGGGAGGTGACTCTGCCAGCCCACCTGACCGTTGGGGCTCCCCCGGGTGAGAGGACGGAGCCCGTGCCGTGGGTCGGGGATCTTCGTGACCACCTAGTGGACGTCCATGAGGATGCGAGAGAAAATAGTGGGAAGGCCCTGAGACGGCAGAAGCGCCTGTATAACCTGAAGGCCAAGGCGCAAAGATTCGGCCCCGGAGACCAGGTCTATCTGCATACCGTAGTGACCCGGCCAGGACAGATACGGAAGCTTCGAGACCGGTGGTTGGGACCGTTTGTGGTGGAGGCGGCATTGTCGGACGTTACCTACCGGATCCGGAGTGATGACGGGAAACGACAGGTCGTCCATGTTGACCGGGTCAAACCATGTTATCCGCGGCTGGACGTGGAGGGTGACGATACACCGTCGGAGAGCGACAGTGACGATGGCGGCGACCAGCAGGGGCCGGAAACGGCTCACGCGGGGCCTTACGCCGTGACCCACCCGGTAGCCGTGCAGCCACCCATAGGCCAGCCCCAGACGAGCCGGAGTGGACGCGTCATCCGGCCACCGGCCTGGCAGGACGAATTCGAGTTGGAACCGCGGGGAACGCCGGACAGCGAGAGGGAGGACGAGCCCGAGGAAGTGGCCGAGGGTGAGGCAGCCCCCACACACGCGACGACGACCCGCGGTCGGCGAGTGGTGAAGCCTCGCAGGTTGCACGACTACGTGCTGACGTCCCAGCCCGTGTACCGTAGGAGGGGGGAAGCCCGACCCCTCCAACTGAGCAGGCAGCCCGGTGGACCTAATGTCGTGGGGCGGCTCTGCTAGCCGCCCAGGTAATTCTGTGGAGGAAATCTGTGGACCTAATGTCGTGGTGGCCCGGCCAGACCGCCGGAGGGCGGCCACCTAGTGATTTCGCCGGCCCTGATGGCCCGTGATTGGCGAACAGTTTTGTTTTAGTTGATTCGAACTGTACAACTGGAACTGTAACGGCACCCTGGACGGAGGGACCCGTACGGCCATGACGGGGACGTCATGATTTAGAAAGGCGGGGGCAGTGTAACGGTTACCCGTTTGTGTATAGAACAGGTTGAATCAGGACCGTGTACTACCGCTGGAACGTAGAAGAACGACCTTGACCCGTGTCGTCACATCGAGCAAGACGGATCTCGGAAATGCATGCACCTGTATTTCTCGTTTACCAGAGCGAGTTGGAGGCTGATATTTGATAATTACGTCGGTTATCAATTATGGTTTGTTCTTCCATAGCCAGATTTCTTCAGCGAGGTCTATATAAACGGTTCGGGAAAGTGTGGTTTAAGTGACAGTAAAGAGGGCGCTGATGTCGTCGACTGTGATTGGCCATGAGTCACGAAGTAGCAGTAGCCCTATATAAGCTTGAGCTGACGTAGAGATCGGGGACAGACAAGAAATAGAGGGCTCAAGAAACACGTTCAGTATATAACTGCACTAAATACAGAGTTACGACAACCAAGTCTCCTCCTGTTATAATCCTACATCGTATCGTGAAGCCTGTTATTCATCGCTGGAGGCCGGGCCACGCTTTACGGGACGGAAACGGTCGCGGTATTACAGCCGGCGGGCGAGACAAGACATAGGCGGGCGAGGCATTTTCATCGGTAAACATCGATAACCTGAGCCGGCGCTTTGGAGACAGGAAAGGCCGCAAACAGTTATACAGACGGCGTATAGCCGACCATATACAAGTTACAGATACAGCATACAGGTCACATCAGAAAGATACAGCACACAGATTCTACGAGAGGAACGCGTGTATTTATCACACGTTAAATAAAGAAATACAGAGCACAGATTATACAGTCAAGAAAGCCACAGACCACAGATCCATACAGGGAAGAAATGCGTATTTATCACGCATAAAGACCGTTGCAGGTGGGCTCACTTTTACCGTTGTAAAAGCAGTAACAAAACATACAGATTCCAATAGGACACGTGTATTTATCACACGTTGCAGAAGACGGGCTTCCTTTCACCAATGTAAAAGTGGTAACAAGGTTTACAGACAGTAAAGAGAAGACAAAGCACAGAACAGGCAGATTTCTGAAACGTCGGTTAGACGTGAAATCTGCAGGGTCGCTAGCTACAGACTTACAGACTGTACAGTCAAGCGAAGGCACAGCACAGACAGGTTTCTGAAACGTCGATTAGACGTGAAATCTGAACGTACCGTACGATGTCTCGTCGGTACCAAATGAAAGAGTAATAGCACATTATATCCCCATGTAACTGTCCCGACGGGCACGGAAGTGGGCGTGATACTTACCTGAGAGATCGTCGTGAAGTCGTGTAGTCACAGACGGGGCTATAGACGGGCCGCAGCAGCCGTAAGGGTTGAGACGCCGGGCTATACTTACCTGTGCGGGAAGCAGACTGGTGAGCTGACGAGTTACGGTCAAGCTCCGACGACTGGGGGTGAAGTACACGCCGAGTTGCCACGTCTCTGGAGAGAACGTTACCGCCGTAACGTTCCAACGGGCCGTGACGTTTCAGCGACTTGGTGCTATATCTGGAGAGAGCGTCACTGCCGTGACGTTCCAACGCCTGAGGGTATCCGTATATCTGGAGAGAACGTTACCGCCGTAGCGTTCCAACGGGCCTTGAAATTTCAACGCCTGGGCGACGTATCTGGAGAGAGCGTTATATCCTTACGTTCCAACGACCGGGTGCCATTCCTGGAGAGAGCGTTGTATCCATAACGTTCCAACGACGGAAGAGAAGGGCCAGCAGCCAGGCCGCCCTTATCCCCAGAAGAGAAGGGCCAGCAGCCAGGCCGCCCTTATCGCGCATTAAAGCACTATATTAACTATAAAGTTATATGCATACACTCCCATATATATATTATTACCATATAACATCAAGCTTAAACTGCACACATTCTCTTCTATTATCCACATATACACCAGGGATACGTTAACTCTATATGCACACACCAAGTGTATGTATCCGTGAACCTTATGTGCACACACCAAGTGTATGTATCCGTGAACCTTATGTGCACACACCAAGTGTATGTATCCGTGAACCTTATGTGCACACCCCAAGTGTACGTATCCGTTAACTTGTGTGCACACATACTCTCATATCACGTGTATATATACATCAAGTTTATTTGCATACACTCTCCTAGTGTCTGTACATATATGTAAATACCATAATGTTACATCTCCTTAGACATTCTGTCTAAGCCACGCGGTTCTACGCTATTATTTGTAACCGTGTATACCATTTGTGCAGAATATACCATAATAGACCTTTACATTCGAGTCAGTCATCCTTGTAGGGTTGTGATCATCTCTTCGAGCCCCGGATCTCTACTAGTGAAGGGGTTAACGACGGTGACGGCCAGAATGCCAGTGGGCAATCCCGGTTATTGATTCGTTTTCTTCTAAACACTACGACTGGTCCTGCTCGTACACGTTACAGTATCTTGGATTAACACAGTTATTGTTCGTTCTACACCTGTCATCCTGTCAGTTCACTGCCAAATCCCGATCCTACGGAGAATTAGCTTTACGACGGTATACGGAAACATGCGAATGGTAGCCGGAAAGCAGGAAGAGAACGGTGCAAAACGTGGCTAAAATGCGACAATTTCTTCGCTTTTTTTCGTGATTTCCAACAGAAGTAAAGCAGACACAACACATTTTCTCACAAGATTACTTATTTTTAGAATAAATGTTGCTGATATTGGTATAAAACGTGAACAAATTACGTAGAATGGGTCTGTGGGAGACCATTGGTAAATATTTCTCCACATGACATGGGACATAAAACGGGATATTTTACATCGCTGGAGAGGTATGAAAATTGAAATGAGTCCATGGGTTGACAGCCCGCACAATTCACCTCGGCAATCGGCAATTGCCGACGTATTTGCCGAAGCATTAGAGATACGCCGCGGCAAAAAAAAACTGCCGAGGCGATCGCCGTCAAGCAAAATGAACAATGGGAAAAATCAACCAACGATGTCCAAATAGCGAATAAAATAGCACAGCAAAAACTCAGAACAATATCATTGTTACTGTTTATGTACTGTTTGTATAAATTCCTGTACGTCTTGTTTTGACAACAGGTTCATCGGTATTATTCACACTTGGAAACCCGTTGTTGTTGTTTATCTGTAAATCCACTCTCTAAACCTGCTGTAGTTCTACAGTAGCATCAGTTTGCCATGCGGCTCGGGTCTGTCCCATTCTGAGGTTGACTGCAGGGGTGAATTACAAGTGTCTAGTCCGTCATTCATAATCCAGCCGTCGTCCATTAGAGAATATCCGCGTCCATAATCCAAAGACCTATTCCATTTCCACATAACAGTATTAGCACCAAATTCAAAAAGACAATCATAGTATACATAAACATAGGCTTGTTTCCTGCAAGAGAGCATACACAATTAACTGTTAATAAGAGAACAAATACCAACGAGATGCTATTTGATTTACGGAGAAACTTCACTACAACCCATCTCCCCCACGGTTTTCATTGTTTTTGGACACGAACCACACTGCCCGGGATAACCTCACTTGAGTCACTTGACAAAATCAACAGGGGTGAAAGGTGTAACAGAGCTGAACACGAGTTCATATTATTTGATGATATGAATATTTTATACCCGTGAAAACGGTGGCAATATTTCAATGACATAAGAATAAGATAACGGTTCATTCGAATACAAAACCCAAGAATGATGATTTTGTAATTTGCATGCGACGGTCTTTCCACCCCCGTGATCATCAGACTTCATGATTGAGATCGCCCGGGGCTTGCATAGAATTTTGTTTGAAGCACGTGTTGAGGTCAACATGCTGTAAACATTATAATGTGAAAGAAATACGTTCCAGACGTCACAGTTCAGATACAAAGTTTTAACCGGTGGCACTTTGCAACACGTCTTTCTTGGTTTACCTTGAAACATATTACATAACACCCTGCTAAATGAAATCATTCTGATCATAATCTGAATTTACTGGCGCCAAATTGCATCACGCTCTCACATGCAGCACAGGTCCGTGTCTCAGATCAACAAAACATGATGTGTTGTTCTCAATAAAACAATGCTGATTAATCGATGTTGTTCTTACGTCACGCTACCAATATACTATACCTATATATATATTGATTAATCAGCATTGTTTTATTGAGAACAACATAGGCTAATCAGCATTGTTTTATTGATGAGAGACACGACAGTCACCCTGTGCATACAGTGACATTGCTGTGGGGAATTTCCCGAGCCAATCTAATTATAGAACAATGCTTCCTAGAGGGGGTCCACTAATTGGTCATTCACTTTCGGGCGGGATAATCATACACGTGGTGACGGATTGAGCGATTCTGTGGTGTCTTGTAATGCAGCTAATCCGCAGACTGACACATACAGTCAGTGACTCAGATTAGTTTGCTACGTAGGACTTTTGAAGTGTTCAATCATCCAAACAAACTCTGAGAGATAGTAGTAACTGTAAAAGCACCAGTTTTTGCTTGACACTGTAATAAAATGATTTCTTTACCTTCAGATTGGCCTCTATATCACTAATATCTCTCTTAAAACAAATGCCGAGGTGAAATGACTTTTGCCGACGCAAAGTAATTTTTCCTCGGCAAAAAAAAAGCCGAGGATAATTTTCTGAATTGTGAGGGTTGGGTTGAAGACCTACGCCATTACAAATCTATTATGAGCCAGAGAGAGAAAATTCCCGACAAGTCTATGAGGGAAAGAGTTAAGCTACTTAGAGTGAAAATATGACTTTTTCATCACGGTTTATCGTGGTGTTGTGGTTGTATACGCATATGTATATGATATAGTTCTAACCACAATAAAGAATTGATACAACATTTAATCACGAGAATATATATATATATTTAAAATAAATGTATGATTAGTAGATATTGCCTTGCCACCAACTCCTCAAACGAGCCGTCTGAAGACTTTCCTCAAATTTCGAGGTAATTTTTGACAATCTAATTAAAATTAAATCCTATCTGCTCCCCATTTGGATACTGTCGCTTGTACGATCTAACAGACTTGCAGTAACTCGCATGTTAACCAATCCCGAGAACGCTTCATAGTGCTTTGAAGGGAACATTGATGACAAAGAAGTTTTGGTTGGCTCAGCCGAATTAGCCGGCTCGCTGACGGGGTGTCATTTCATGCTGCCGCGGTCCCAACATTGTGGCGCCATAATATGGGAATTCAGCCTAATTGGGGTGAGGATTCATGACGTCGTTCATCCAAATTGTATATACTAGGCCCATGGCATCCAGGAAATGAGATGCCCTGTTAAATTTGGTTAATTTAGTTCAAAGACAATTATAGGTAAGGCCAAGCAAAATAATATGTGTGTTTACTGTTACATGCATTTTGAAAATAGGGAAGATAGGTAGCATTTTTCTTTTATTCACTCTAAAATTTTATGACATATTTTTTTAGGGTAGGTAGGCACATTGCAAAAAAATTAGCTCAATTTTTTTTCCCATATATTTAGGTCGAATATTCCGTCAAATGTTCATGTTATCATCGATTAAACCGGATTAACTCTGTGGGGTTTCCCATTTTGGTAGTATCCCTAACCAGTTCATGCAGTAACAATAATTTGCTACAGAATGTATACTGCCCTGATTGAGTTTTATCTAATATAAATAATTGTGTTTGTATTTCAATGATCTATAGGAACAGGCAAATACTGGACCCCACTCATTGCATAAATTGGTAACAGGATAATGGATTAAGATTGGTTTGTGGACCTCATGTGAAGACCAGTTATCCTCTCCTACAAGGAAAGGAAGTTACACCTGGAGGTGAGGAAATCTTATAATCACTGCATGTCTGAGAAAAAACTGTGATATCCTGATCATTTCTAAGAGCTGGGATGTCCCACCAGTTGTGGGGATAGGGGTGCCAAACCAGTTATTTGTAGCTTATTTTGGGAAAAAAACAAAACATCAGTCCCCTGATTTTTTTTTGTTATGGCCAGCCCCTTGACTTACTGTACATTAGGGGTTAAGAGTTTCAAAGTTGTTTCAAATATGTTACCAGTAACAAATCCATATTGCCTTACGATGAAATGTTTTATAATACTTTTTATACGCCCAATTCGGGACGTATTATGGTATGGCGTCGTCCGTCCGTCCGCCTGTCTGTTAACTTTTTCTCATCAACGCAACTCATCCAAGAGTTTTCAATGGATTCTTTTAATATTTGGTGCACGTGATCGGTACCATGTGTAGATGTGCATGAACTTTTGCCGGCCCGATTCGACGTTTTCTTGAGTTACTCCCCTTGATTTTGGTCTGAAATCCTTGTATTTGGCACCTACTGTCTTCGTCAACGCAACTCGTCCTAGAGTTTTCAATGGATTCTTTTAATATTTGGTGCACGTGATCGGTACCATATGTAGATGTGCGTGAACTTTTTTCGGCCCGATTCGACGTTTTCTTGAGTTAGTCCCCTTGATTTTGGTCTGAAATCCTTTTATTTGGCACCTACTGTCTTCGTCAACGCAGCTCGTCCCAGAGTCTTCAATGGATTCTTCTGAAATTTGGTACACATGATCAGTGCCATGTGTAGATGTGCACAGACCTTTTTCGGCCCGATTCGACGTTTTCTTCAGTTACTCCCGTTGATTTTGGGTTGAAATTCTTGTATTTGGCACCTACTGTCTTCGTCAATGCAAGACGTCTCAGAGTTTTCAATGAACTCTTCTGAAATTTGGTACACATGATCGGTACCATGTGTAGATGTGCACAAACTTTTTTCGGCCCGCTTCAACGTTTTCTTGAGTTACTCCCCTTGATTTTGGTCTGAAATCCTTGGATTTGGCACCTACTGTCTTCGTCAACGCAACTCGTCCCAGAATTTTCCATGGTTTCTTCTGAAATTTGGTACACATGATCAGTATCATGTGTAGATGCGCATGAAATTTTTTCGAACCAATTCAACGTTTTCTTTAGTTATCCGCCCTTGATTTTAGTCCGGAAAACTTTCTGTTTGGCACCTACAGTCCTCGTCAACGAAACTCCTAGGGATTTCATTGCATTCTTTTGAAATTAGGTACACATGATTGGTGCTGAGTGGACATGTGCACAAACTTCTTTCGAGTTGATTCAACAGTTTCTTGAGTTACTCCCCTTGATTTTGGTCTGAAATATAAATTTGACACATACTGTCCTCGTGAACGCAACTCGTCTCAGACTTTTCGATGGATTCTTTTGAAATTTGGTACATATGGTCAGTACCATGTGTAGATGTGCACAAACTGTTTTTGAGCTGATTCGACGTTTTCTTCAGTTACTCCCCTTGATTTTAGTCTGAAATCCTTGTATTTGGCACCTACTGTCATTTCGACCTAATTCATCAGGCTGATGAGCTTACTTTTGCAGCTTATGCTAACAAAAATTTTGTTTTAAAGTTACTGATACATGTATACATAAGTGCATAACCGGGAGTGAGGGAATATGCACCCCCGCAGAGTAAGAGTAACTGGAGTTCTACTTGCTCCTACAAATACCACTCCAGGCCCTTGTGTATCCCCCCAACCTGATTTCCAAACCTGCCTACACCACTTATACAACAATGATAGCTTATACATGTACAGTATGTATTATGACAATTGCAACAATACAAACAACATACAGTCCAGAAAGGTTCATTTGTATGGTTAACCTTTGTCTATAACAACATCCAGGAGATAAAATTGTTGTTTGTCAACTGTATGTTTTTACGGGCGTATTTTGGGTTCAATTGAACTCTTGTTTTATTGTCTTTTAAGGTGGCTATGTATGGTAAAACAGGTCCCTGTTTGTACTGCAGTCTTCACGAATAGTGATGATGGAAAAAATCACAAGGTTGTATTTTCTGGAGAAACAGTATGGCAACAAACTTCTGCCAAACCAGACCAATGTAGACGCACCTCTCCCAGGCTTTGTGTCACAGGAACTGGCTGAGCGACATGGTGCAAGTACAAGTAAATTATTCATATCTGTTAGAACATGGAACACATCAGTTCCACATCGCCAAGGTTGGCGGCTGTCACCTCCCCCCCCACGAAGGGGAATACAGAAATCACTTTTGCATCGCCTAACTGTACCGTGGATGATATCTCAGCTGCTATTTGATCGAAACATACATGAAGATGCTTAGTACCTTACTGATGTGCGTTGTCACATTCTTTTGCCTGTCATGACGATTCTCCCAGAGTTATGGCCCTTCAATATATGCTTATCCAGTCCATATCTCGAATACCATCAAACTGCTCACTATGAATCAGGTTTCTGTGGCCTGATAACTTGGAGTTATCGAAGAATCGAGAGGTTTTCAGATGCACAGCTTCTTATATAAATTTGAAAAAATATTACTTGTTCTTTGATAGATCTGTATATCTCGAACCCTATGCTGTTAGTTATATGAACATAAAATGGTCTGATCAGCGATGAGAATGATCTGAATTTATTGTGTTTTGTTTTAGCCAGTTTTGTAGGGGTCAATGTTTGACCGCCATTATCATGGAACTGGAATATCTGTATGCTCAACCATATTGGTTTCCTGTATTAATTTATTACGATAGCTCGGGCATTCAGAATATACTAATCGTTTTTCATTGTTTGACTTCCAGGTTATGTTTACAACCAGTTCAAGGGCACACCGTGGTCCAAAGTAAGGAGAGGCATCACTCAGAAATGCCATGATGCAGCAAGGTCAGGTAGAATCCGCCAGAAAACACCAATGAAGAAGCATGATCTCCACATGTCAGAAGAGCTGGTGGACTCTTCTTCAGCTTCACCCTCATCTGCCATCGATTCATCATCCTCTGACGATGACAACAACAGTCCCCCAAGGAATGCTAAAGGCCATCCCACGACAGGTGGGAAAAGACCAAGACAGATTTTTTTTTAAACCTTTGAGGGATGAAAAAAAAAACATTCTACTTGACACAGACTTTCAATGTGCTTCCCATTTTGTGCTCGGGTGTTTCAAGACATGATACATGATATATATTTTATGCTGTTAAAGAAGAAAAGGTGAAATACGCGTGGATTTTGCTTCTGCTGGTGGTTATTTTAAGGGATGGATGCTATTGCAGGAGGAATCGGGACAGACTAGACAGTCTGTACAAATGACATGCCCTTTCAGATAGAAGATGCCCCCTCCCTCCACACCCCAGAAATTCTGTACAGAGGGTGTTTTGTGCATCCTGCCCTGTAATTTCTCCATTTGTGGGGATACTGCAGAGTGCTCTGTCCAATTCATTCCCCACTCCCAAATAACTACTCCGAAAATAACCCATTGTTGGTACATTCGGGGGCGACAACCCCACGCCATCCTCTAGGGCTACTGTGGGGTTTTCTGCCCCATATTGGAATTACTGCCCCGCAGATTCCCCACGTGGGGATATTGTGGGGTTTTCTGTCCCATGCTGGAATTACTGCCCCGCAGATTCCCCACGTGGAGATGTTGTGGGGTTTTCTGCCCCGCAGATTCCCCACGTCGGGATATTGTGGGGTTTTCTCTCCCATGCTGCAATTACTGCCCTGCAGATTCCCCACATGGGGATATTGTGGGGTTTTCTGCCCCGCAGATTCCCCACGTGGGGATATTGTGGGGTTTTCTCTCCCATGCTGGAATTACTGCCCCACAGATTCCCCACGTGGGGATGTTGTGGGGTTTTCTGCCCCGCAGATTCCCCACGTGGGGATATTGTGGGGTTTTCTCTCCCATATTGGAATTACTGCCCCGCAGATTCCCCACGTGGGGATATTGTGGGGTTTCCTCTCCCATGCTGGAATTACTGCCCCGCAGATTCCCCACGTGGGGATGTTGTGGGGTTTTCTGTCCCATGCTGGAAGTACTGCCCGGCAGATTCCCCACGTGGAGATATTGTGGGCTTTTCTGCCCCGAAGATTCCCCACGTGGGGATATTGTGATGTTTTCTGTACCCTTTTCTGTACCATTGTGGGTCTATCCCATACCAGCTTAAATATAGTTCCCCGCGTCATCCCCACATGTAGGGAACACGTGGGGCTGAGGTTGGGATAGTGCGGGGATTTAATTCAGCTAAGCAGCATTAAGAAACTCCTTTTCCATGACTAAGTCCAATGTGGGGATTTTACCAAATCCCTACACATTCCCCACATTGGCTGTCCTACACATTCCCCATATGATCCCTACACATCTTGCCCGACATAAACCCCACAAATTCCCCAGCTTATTGGTTTGTAAGGGCTGGTCTTGATCAAAATGATCAGACATAGTTGTACCCAAACGAATTTGGAACTGTCTATCATTCAAAAAGTTGGAAATAAAAACGGGTAAACGACCTTTTAATCCCATCGTTTGAAGATCTTTAAGAATCCCGTATTTCCATGTAGTATCGTAGGCTTTTTCCAAATCAAAAAAGAT
>JAVTVY010006999.1:0-39618 GCA_036873755.1 Hanleya hanleyi
GACTGCCAAGTCTGACTCTGGAGGCTCGGGAGGTTTTTCAGAGGAGCAGAAGAAGACCCTAAAAACATTGCTTGCAGAGGCCTGTCGAGGGAAGCAGAGTGCGGTACCAGAGAAGGCCGCACCCTCTTCCCGGGGTTCAGCCCTACGCGGCTGGTCTGCCAATGTTATTCGCTGCTATACATGTGGAGAGGAGGGACACAAAAGTTTTCACTGTCCACAATCCTCTAATCTCTCCCGGTCACCGATTCGCTGTTATGTCTGCGATGAATTAGGTCACATTAGCCGGAATTGCCCAAAGAAACACTCGGGAAACGAATAGGGGCTGGTAGGCAAGGTCCACCACCAGCCCAGGATTCTCAGTTAAGTGACCAGAAGGGGGTTGAACCAGCAACCGGAGCTAGTGCATCACCTGTGGCCTCTATTGGGGTCACGGAGTCTTCGCCAGTAGCCATTAGGGATGTGATTGTTTCACGTTCACCTGGTTGGACAATGACGGTGCCGGCAAAGGTCGGAACAGTTCCTGTGACCGCCGTTGATGACACCACTGCTCAGGTAACCGTCATGAGTCAAGACCTATTTGCCAGATTGAAGTTAAAGGGGCTGTCCACCACCCCAATAAGGTTGACTGGAGCATTTCAGGGAACGTCCAGCATGGGGATGCTAGTGCAAAAGGTCCCCTTGTCTGTTTTGGACTTCCACTGTACTTGGGATGTAGTGGTAGCACCATTAGTGGACGAGCTCTTGTTGGGCTTTGATTTCCTGTCTGCTAATGGTTGCATTGTAGACTTTAATAAGAACGTCCTCGTGATAGGAGACATGAAAGTTTCGGCAACCCTGAAGCAACAGGGAGATGGCGAACCGCTGTCTGTAAACCGGGTCACACTTGCTGAAACAGTAACCGTTCCTCCCTTAACATCCCAGTTAGTCCGAGGTGTGATGCAGGGATAATCCCCTGCCCAATCTGGGTCAAATTTGGTCGATTATGTTTTGGAGCCCGTAGTCGATCAATCGGTCGTGATGGTTCCCAAGATGGCAATTCGCGGGGGTCCGATGGTTCCGATCTGCTTGCGCAACCCGAATGATACTGAGGTAAAGGTCATTCGGGGGGCCTGGATTGGAACCACTCTGGAATGTAGCGATCACCCCGTGTCTGGCGATGTAGAGGGCGCATCTGTAAGAAAAGTAGATGCCCCTTTACCTGGAACCCTCCCAGAGTTCCTTGTTCCATTGTACGAGGCAACATGTGAGGGTTTGACCGAGGAGCAGGGAGCTGCTGTCAAGGACACACTGATTGAATTCCAAGACGTTTTCGCCAGTGGGGACTTGGATCTCGGTCACTTCGCCAATACCAAACATTGTATTAATACTGGTGATGCACGTTCCGTCAGGCAGCGTATGCGATGAACACCAAGAGGTTTTGAGAAGGAAGAGGGTAAACATCTCGAAGCTATGCTGGATGCTGGAGTCATTCGACCCTCAGAGTCTGAATGGGCTTCTGCCCCGGTTCTAATTCGTAAGAAGGACGGCTCTGTCCGCTATTGTGTGGACTTTCGCGAATTAAACGACAAAACGGTGAAAGACGCGTTTCCTCTGCCGCTGATAGACGAATATCTGGATGCGTTGGATGGGGCGGAGTACTTTAGCACTTTGGATTTGGCAGCTGGGTACTGGCAGATCTCTATTGACCATGCGGACCAGCACAAGACTGCCTTTATGACGAAGTATGGGCTTTTTGAGCATGTTCGTATGGCTTTTGGCCTCTGTAACGCTCCTGCAACGTTTCAGAGGGCGATAAATACGGTGCTCCGTGGCCTTACTTGGCGGGAAGTGCTGGCCTACCTTGATGATGTCATTGTGGTAGGACGTACCTTTGAGAGTGCCCTGGCTAATTTGTGTCTTGTCCTGCAACGGTTTCGGGAACATAACCTCAAGCTGAAACCTCGGAAGTGCTCCTTGTTTCGGCGGGAGGTGGAGTTCCTGGGTAAGGCCGTTAGCCGGGGTGAAATTTCCATTACGGAGAGTAAAATTAGTGCCGCGCGCGATTGGCCGGTCCCCATGGATCGTACCGAACTACAGTCTTTTCTTTGGTTCGTAAACTACCACAGGGACTTCGTGGCCGGTTTCGCAAAATCGGCAGGTTGCCTGTATGAACTGACGGGGCCGAAATCTACCTTTCTTTGACAAACTCGGCACCAGGAAGCCTTCGAGAAACTCCGGGATGCAGTGATTAGTGCACCAGTTTTGGCATTACCCACTGCAGGGGATCCATTTATTCTTGATACCGATGCCTCTGACACTGCTATCGGGATAGAGCTTGTACAGGTTCAGAATGGCGTGGAACGTACCGTTGCATATGCCAGCCATAACCTTGCTCCGGCACAGCGCCGGTATTGCACGACTCGAAAAGAGCTTCTGGCAGTCGTGACATTTACCCGCACATTCCGGCATTACTTGCTTGGCAAACCTTTCCTGATACGTATCGACCATAATAGCTTGGTCTGGTTAACTCGGTTTCGTCATATTGAAGGTCAGCTGGCTAGGTGGCTTGAATAGCTCAGTCAGTATGACATGACAATTCAACACCGAGCAGGGGTGAAGCATGGAAATGCCGATGGACTCTGTGAATTTTGATGCTCCATTAGAACCTCCGTCCTAGTCTCAGTCTGAACTCGATATGGTCTGGAAAGCGTTCTCCCCCAAAGAGTTGAGGGAGAAGCAATTGGCCGATGTTCAGCTTCGACCCGTGATTGACCACTTGGAAACTGGTCAGACACCATCCCGGTTATTTTCCGGTGGCCCGGTAACTAAGCACTTGTGGCTTTGCCGGTCATGTTTGAGGTTACAGGAGGGTGTCTTGTACTACCAGTGGGATTACGGCATGTTCACGTTGAAATTGGTGGTACCGGCGGCTCTTCGTTCCGAGGTATTGCGCTTGGTACATGATGCCAAGTCAGGGGGTCATTTAGGCCAGAGTGAAACTGTGGCTTTGGCCAAACGGTCATTCTTTTGGCCGAACCTGACGCGGGACGTGGAGTTATATGTCGGGACATGCGCCACCTGTAATGTGAACAAGAAGCCTAAGGTACATCCGCGAGGTGCATTGGGGTCCTACCATGCGGGGACTGCGATGGAGCGGGTTCACCTAGATATCCTAGGACCGCTGGTGTGCTCCGAGGGAGGAAATCGTTATATCTTAATGATGATCGATCAGTTTACAAAGTGGCTGGAGATCTGTCTTTTACCTGAGCAATCGGCTGAAAACATCGCTAAGGCTTTCCTAGAGGGTTTAATTGTTCGATTTGGTGTGCCCTTGCAGGTACACACCAACCAGGGCCGGAATTTCGATGGTAATCTGTTTTCTGAATTCTGCAGGGTTTTCGAGGTGACCAAGACACGCACCACACCGTACCGCCCGTGCTCTAATGGGCAGGTGGAACGGTGTAACAGGCTCCTTCAATTGGTGCGGTGTTACCTTGAGAGCCGTCAGTCGGATTGGGACAAACACTTGCCATTGATCGGCATGGCCATTCGGGCAATGCCCAACAGCGACACTGGTTTCTCTCCCAATCTTTTGATGTTAGGGAGGGAAGTGACGATGCCAGTAGATATCCTGTTGGGTGTCGCGGGTGTGAACCTCCAGCCATCTTCAGGGGGGGGGGGATACCTGAAGCATCTTCTACTCCAGCTGGAGGAGGTTCACCGTCTGGCCCGTGATAAGGTCGGGGCATGTCAGTTGCGCCAAAAACGTACCTACGACTTGAGATTGGAGCAGAAAGTCTATAACGTAGGCGATTTAGTTTATCGCCGGGACTTGGCTGTTAAGGTAGGGCAGAGTAAAAAGTTGCGGCCTATTTTTGCTGGCCCGTATATTGTTGTGGCTGTTCTGGGCCCCTGCTTGTATCGAGTTGAAAGCAGACGGGGTACGCATGTTTGGCACCATGACGTTCTTCGTCAGTGCCGGGACAGAGATGTACCCCTGTGGGTCCGGCGGAGACGTCACACTATACTTGGGGTAACCGATTTGGGAAAGAATATTGTAGGGGAGGAGGGGAACCCAGTTAATCAGAACCCTGCTCCACCCTTGTTTACATCTGATGTTCCGGAGAGACTTGGGGATGTTGTTTGGGACACCGAAGCGGAAGATGTCCCATCGTAGGGGGGAAAAGCAGGTATCGGACTGGAGTTCAGACTTGAACGAAGTAATTGGACCGCCGCGGATAACTCGCGCTGGACGAAAAAGTCGTCCCCCTCAGTTTTTGGGTGTGGAGAGTTAAAGTAAATTTGTTTCACATTCATTGATGTGTCGCGCGTTCGTGTGAGACAACTGGCTTTGGGTGGCATGCTGTGTTTTGCCATTGTTCACTGGGGAGCTTGTCCATGGCGCTCAACATTTTGTACATATGTTTTTTGGTTTATTTTTGATAGTTTGTGGTCTAGGTAGTTCAGTTGATGTGTAGCATGTTTGTGCCCTTCCATGCTCAGGTTTGTACCCTTGCATGCTTATGTTGTGACGTTGCATGCTCATGTTGTAGCGTGGAGTAATGTGATGAATTGATGTAACTCTCAAATGTTGTATAGAATGAGTGTTGTTTCTTTTGTTGTAGACACACTTCTCAAGAGTATTTAGATTGCACCTAAAATAGACAAGGGAAACGATAACGGGCAGGATACGGATAATGGAAATGGGGGGGGGTAGTAGTTAAGGAGATGGAGGGATGGGTAGTGGTAGATTTAGAAGAGGATCAGGCGCAGGGTGGGGTAGAGGGTGCAGTAGGTTGGGCAGGTGTAACGGGGGAGGACTTGGATAGGGCTTTCGGGGGGTGGGCTAGTGTAACGGGGGAAGACTTGGATAGGGCTTTTGGGGTAGGGGGTAGGGTTATGGTAGAGGGCGTTCCATTTCGGGATATGGAGGATTTGGTGCCCCCTCCAGTTCCCGAGGTGGAGCACCCTAGTAGGTCTGCGGAGGTGGTTCCGGGGGATGGTGTTGTTTGCGGCCGTCCCCTGGTGCCACAAGCTCCAGTAGCTGATCGGGTTCCCCTGGTGGGGTTGGGTGGGCCAGTTGGTGTGGTCCCTGTGGATGGTACCATTGGCGGCCATCCATTGGGGCCACAGCCGGTAGTGCCTGCTCCGGCTCCTCTGGGGGACCCATTGAACCACCTGTAGTGGTCCCAGGGGAGGGTACCACTGGTGGCCGTCCCCTGGGACCGCAACTAGGACCTCTTCCCTGTGACGGTCGATGGATTGCCCAAATCAACTCCGACTGTCGCAGGAAAGTTTGTCCTATTTGTCAGCTGCCTCTCGGCAAGAAGCTCCGGCGACATCTGGGCTGGATACACTTTCCAGCCTGGATGTCGCCTGATAGATTCTGCTGGGAGTGTGGCCATCGCTCGTCCTCTCTGGGCTATAGTTTCCGGCACGGAGCGGGCGAGCATTACTCTATGGAGGAGTGGGCATTCACCGATGACCACTGGTGGCGGTGGGTGCCCCTCCTTCACGGGTTCCTCCAGTCCCTGATGGAGATCCTGCGGGTCAGCACGTACCAGGCCTTGCTGGATTACGTGTTGGCCAACAGGCTATTTCCACAGGAGCTGGAGGTTGACCCCACGGGGAACTGTATGGCCCTAATGGTGGCCTTCGATGCTTCCCGCGGGGTCACTACCCACACCTTGAGTGTCTCCCCTCCGTCCTCGGTGTCCGCTCTGATCAGTTGGCAGGTGCTGGGACGCGTCCTGGCGTTCCTGTCAGCTGCTCAGAGGGAGCGGCTGGTCGATCCACAGCGATTGACCGGCGCTCTGGGCGTATGCCCCACACCGAGGGCGATGGATGCTCATGCCCACCTCGACCTTCTCCTGAAGGACCTGGGGATTTTCACCAATCTGGAGGAACTTCGGGAGTTGGTCGGTGTGGAGTATGCTGAGCAGTTGGAGATCACTTCGGTGATCTGTAACTTGGTCTTCCCGAACAGGTCGGAGCCTGGTGACCTCTGGCGTCTTCTGGAAGACCCAAGAATACAGATCACCTACGGGATCCACCCCCATCAGGCCAGTCTTCCGGTTTCAGGGTCATCCATGAGGGCCTTGGTTGCCAAACTGGATGACCCTCGATGCCGTGGCCTTGGGCAGGTGGGTCTCGACTGGCATGGACACGAGACTGACCTAGAGCGCCGGCGGCAGGAGGATTTCCTGAAAAAAGTCCTGCCGTTGGCGGTGGAGCGGAATCTCCCTGTAGTTATTCACTGCAGGGAGAAGAAGCCTGGTCAGTCCTCTGCCCATGTCAGATTGCTTGGCCTCCTGGGGGCTACTTTGCCTCCGAGGTGGCCGATACATGTTCACTCCTTCAGTGGGAACGTCGCCATTGCCCGAGCCTGGGTGAAGCGCTTCCCGAACGTCATGTTCGGGATGAGCGCTTTGCCTCTTCGCGAGGGCGATGGCGACAACGATGAAGTTCTCAGGGAGGTGGGCATGGGTCGGCTACTCCTGGAGGCGGATTCTCCTTACCTGAAGTCCCCCGGAGGCCGTAATCCCAACACACCATGGGGAGTGTGGCCAGTTGCCTGCTGGATGTCCAGGATGGTCAATTTGCCCCCCTGGGTCATCCTGGAAGTGACCCGCCGTAATGCCTGTCTGTTGTACAGATTACCTTTGTAGGCAGGCGTTCGGTGAGTCGCTTCGTGGGTCGGCTCCACCCCCATGGGTGTGGGAGGGGGAACAGATCACAGGGTTGTATGGGAGACAGTCAAAAAGAAAAGGGGGAGGGAAAGTGGGAGGAACATCTAAATAAAATTAAGTAATAACCAGGGATACCATTGGGGACTTCCTTGGGCTATTTTTCTGCTCACAGGATATTATAGTTTTTCAGGTTTTCTGTAACCGGCTTCCTGGTAAAATGTGCTACAGGTTACCGGTATTTTATGCAACCGGTTTCCTGCTTAAATTAGCTGCGGGTTACCAGTACAGTTTCCAAGTTTTATGCTACCGGTTTCCTGGTAAAACAAGCAGGGAGTTACCGGTATAGTTTTTTATGATAGCTATCCGGGAGTAACTAAGTTATGTCCTGTGTGGCGGGTTAGCCTTGCCTACCCTGTGACCTGGGTTTGACCCTGTGACCTGGGTCTGACCCTGTGACCTGGGTCCGTCCCTGTGACGTGGGTTCAGGATGGTATCCCTGGGCGGGATGGATTGGTGACCCATCCCGTTAATTTTGGGGGGTGGTGGTAGGTGCGGAACTTTAGTAGTGGTACCGTTGTGGACAGTACAGTTCTGCGGGTGGGTGTTAGGAAATATAATGGGTGGGGTTTTGAGACTTTTTAGGGGAGAAGGTTATTATTCTTACACCTTTTTTCCCCTTGGATCGGTCATTTTTTAGAGGGTATTGTAGGCGAAGTGCGAGGACTAGATGTCTTCGCACAACCCTATTTTATAGGGTATTTTAATTGAATAGGTCTTTATACTGTAGAGGGGCCCATGGTGGTTTTCACTTAGGGAATTGGACCCTTCCCCAAAAACAAAAGGGGGAAGGGTGTAGTAAATACTGCCCTTTAGCGTATAGGTAGTCAAGAGTGGCCACCCTTAACAGGTTAGTCTAGCTTTGGCAGGGCCTCCAAATGTAGCTTAGCTACGGTTAGGAGTAGGTTAGACTAGCTTACGTAGGGTCTCCAAACGCTATCTGGCTCCTGGAGTTATTGCCCCTGAGGGCGCTGCATGTAAACGGACCAACCAGGGACGAGAAGACATAAGTCCCGGGAGATCCAAGTTTTAGAGAGGACTCTTGCGGCAGATCTCAAGGTAGTGAGACGTGAGCACCGGGAGCTCCGAGGGATAATATTCAACAGGTAAGGCCCTGTTCCGTACCGGTCTTGTACTATAGCGAGGAAATTACTTCACACCTTTCAACTCTAGTCAAAAGGGCTAATATCGGTCCCCGGGCTTATTTGGGCCTGCCTATCCAGTCAATGGGGTTGGTGCATGTAAAATTAGGATTGTTTTCCGAAAATATAAAAAGCGGAACTCGGACTTTACCCCTACAATAGGGGTCCGTATTATACAATATAAGGGAAAATGCCTGTATGGGGGGAGGGGTGGTCAAATTTTTGTGTGGGCTTTACTATGGCTTGTGGGGTCTCGTTTTTCTCGTCTCGCCAAGAAAATGACAATGGGAAGGGTCCCGGAGCGAATCGGTGAAATTTTTGGGAAAAGTCACCGAGGTCTGTATATAGGCCTATAGGCTGGCTATGGGGGGTATAGGTCCAACCTGGAAAATTCACACACGTTCATTGTGATATGGGTTGTTTGGTCTTGTTTTTCACGTCTCGTCATTTAGAACACGATGGGAAGGGTCCCGGAGCGAAACGGTGAAATATTTGGAAAAGTGCCAGCTTCTCTCTTGCAGGAAACAAGCCTATGTTTTTGTATACTATGATTGTCTTTTTGAATTTGGTGCTAATACTGTTATATGGAAAATGGAATAGGTCTTTGGATTATGGACGCGGATATTCTCTAATGGACGACGGCTGGATTATGAATGACGGACTAGACGCTTGTAATATAGGCCATAGGCTGGCTATGGGGGATAGGTCCAACCTGGGAAATTCACACACGTTCATTGTGATATGGGTTGTTTGGTCTTGTTTTTCACGTCTCGTCATTTAGAACACGATGGGAACGGTCCTGGAGCGAAACGGTGAAATTTTTGGAAAAGTACCATATAACCCATATAGTCCCATACTGGCTATATGGGGGTATAGGTCCAATCTGGGAAATTCACACACGTTCATTGTGATATGGGTTGTGGGGTCTTGTTTTTCTCGCCTCGTCATTTAGAACACGATGGGAAGGGTCTCGGAGCGCAACGGTGAAATTTTTGGAAAAGTATCATATAGTCCCATACTGGCTTATGGGGGTATAGGTTCAACCTGGGAAATTCACACACGTTCATTGTGATATGGGCTGTTTGGATTTGTTTTTCACGTCTCGTCATTTAGAACACGATGGGAAGGGTCCCGGAGCGAAACGGTGAAATTTTTGGAAAAAGTTCACCGAGGCCTGGGTAGGCCCATAGGCCTATATTGCATGGCTATGGGAGTATAGGCCCATACGGGGTGGACGTTTTGGGGTCTAGGTGAGCCCCTAATGATTCTATGATGTCGTATGAGGTCTTATTTTGAAGCTCTCGAGGAGGAGCATCCGCCTGGACTAATGGTTCGTCCGTTTACAATAGTCTGCGCATGCGCAGTCTGGCCGTATTATAGAAAGCAGGCATTTTGGGGGGTATGTTGGTGTGTGTTTGGGGTAGAGATGGACCGCTATGGGTCCGAATGGGTCGTGGAAGGTGTCAAAGTGAAGCTTGTGTGGGGTAGAGTCAGAATGGCGTGTTTTTAAGTGCAAGTCGCGTCAATCTGCGCATGCCCAGTTGGGTGTAGTAAGTAAAGTGGCCATTTTGGGGGTGTGTGGAGGTGCGTGTCCTTTTGTAGCTCTCGGGATGTAGACCCCGATTTGGGGGCTGTTCACAGCATCTGTGACGTCATCGATGACGTCATCAGTACGAGTAGTAGCGAAAGTGTGCATTTTGGGGCAGTGAAGGAAGGCATTTGGGGTAGAGATGCTCCATCCTCAGTCCGAATGCGTCGTGTGGGGTGTCATCTTGTAGTTCTCGGGGTGCAGACCCCGATTTGAGGGCTGTCCACAGCATCTGTGGCGTCATTGGTGACGTCATCAGTAGGAGTAGTAGCGAAAGTGAGCATTTTGGGGCAGTGAAGGAAGGTATTTGGGGTAGAGATGCTCCATTCTCAGTCCGAATGCGTCGTGTGGGGTGTCGTCTTGTAGTTCTCGGGGTGCAGACCCCGATTTGAGGGCTGTCCACAGCATCTGTGACGTCATTGGTGACGTCATCAGTAGGGGTAGTAACGAAAGTGAGCCTTTTGGGGCAGTGAAGGATGTTATTTGGTGTAGAGATGGACCATCCGCGGTGCGAATGCGCCATGGGAGGTGTCATGTTGTAGCTCTCGGGGTATAGACCCCAATTTGGGGGATATCCACAGCATCTGTGACGTCATTGGTGACGTCATCAGTACGAGTAGTAGCGAAAGTGGGCATTTTTTAGCAGTGAAGGATGTTATTTGGTGTAGAGATGGACCATCCGCGGTGCGAATGCGTCGTGTGAGGTGTCATCTTGTAGCAACGCCCACCAACGCCATTCTTAATGCTTCAACGCCATGGTGAAATAACTCAGAAGCTCTGATATTCCATGGAATTGTCACTAATTCTTCGAAATGCAGTGACGCCCGTCAACGCCCGTCGTCACACCTTAACACTCTAACATAACGCCATGATATAGACCGGAGAGAGAACAACAACAGCAACAACAACAAGGATGACACATGAGAGAACAACAACAACAACAAGTTTTTTTCATATAGTTTATTCTCCTCAATGTTACATCATACTCACGCTGGGGGAGCCGCGTTGGGTATATTTGCAATTCAAGAAGATTCTTATCCAATCAGAGGCCACCATTTGCATGTTTCATATTCGTTCCTGTCCGTTAGATGTATTCTTGTCCAATCAGAAGTCTCCATTTCAGAAAGTGCCATCTGAACCGTTTATTCTAATCATCGTCGGGCAGGCCAGGATACCGTTGAGGCAGCATATCCTCAGATAGTTGTTTGCGCATTCTGAGTATCTATCAGTGCATGGGTGAATTCTAAGGGATCCACAGTGTCCAGTTGGGCCAGCATCGTCTCTAGCGACGCCCGATTGGTGATTGTGAAAGGATGGTCGTACACTGGGTTGATGGCACTGGAATAGAAATAGCACAATTCACGCGTCATCTTATGGCATAAGATGTACCTAAATGCTACATTTAATGTGAAGGACGTAGGTTGGTCATTGAAGATGGCTTCCACGTAGCTGCGTAGACGGGCGAGGTCGGTCAGTCGGAATTGTACAAGTCCAATATAGGGTGATGACGGTGGAAACAGTTTCGGATCATGGACCAATGGCGTCGATACATCTCACTCACTGGAGGATCTTCGGGTAAGACATCGCTGGGAACATCCACCGCATCTTCCAGAAAAGGTTCGTTGTTGTCAGGCGTATGACCATACAAAGCTAGATTCATAGCTGGTTCTAGAAGCTGCACCACCAAGCTTCTTTCAACCCTATTGACGAGGGCCCTTCAGGAGGTAAAAGCATTTTGGGAAAGGTATTGCGCCACTATTTCTAAGAACTCTGGCGTTGAATGTATGTGGATATTGAAAAACTCAAAATGTCTTACGGAAGAGCTTGATGCTAAAGGTCACATACCGTACAGACATGTATCCACATGGGATTTCTCGACTCTCTATACTACAATCCCTCATCAGGACCTTATTGACCGTCTAAGTTCATTAATAGTATCTGTGTTCAAGAAAACTGATCGTAGATATATTAATGTCGGAAGCCATAAAGCATTCTTTAGCTCGACTACATACAAGAGATATCATTCATGGGATGTTTCTTTGTTTATAGAGTTGCTTGAATTTCTCATTAAAAATATCAAAATTTGGCAACACAATATATCAGCAGCATATAGGTATTCCAATGGGTACTAATTGTGCACCCCTGTTGGCTGACCTGTATCTGTTCTCTTATGAATATGACTATATGCAGGCGCTTTCAAAAACCGATCCATTCAAAGCCCGATCCTTCTCATTCACCAAACGCTATATAGACGATCTTCTCGCTGTGGATAATCGCTATATAAATGACGCAGTGAAGGATATATATCCACCTTCACTGGATTTGAAGGAAACTACAGATAGCCCTACAGGCACATCTTATTTAGATCTCTATCTCTATAAAAATGAAGCGGGCATTCTCTCTCGTCGACTTTATGACAAAAGAGATGATTACAATTTCGACATCGTAAACTATCCCTTTCTGGATAGTAATATTCCAGTGGGACCTGCATATGGCGTATACATATCTCGCTTAGTAGCATTTGCTAGATCCTGTGTTAAATGTGATGATTTTAATCAACGTCACAAAACATTGTTGCAGAAACTTATAAAACAGGGCTATTCCACCAAGCGCCTCCACTCAAAGTTTCTCAAATTTGGCGATACATATCGCATGCTGATAGCAAAATACGAACGTAGCGTGCAAGATCTATGGCGCTACGTTTCGTAACTTGTGTCTAATTCCGCTTAACCCGGGGGCTAGGGGCCGTATGAACCCATGTACTTCAAGATCCTCATGGTACTCATATGAACAGTCACAATCAAAGCGTGACTGAGATACATCTTTTTTTTTTAGATGACGACTCTATAACGAATATTATGGATTAAGAATACTGATCAGCGATACGGATTTGATATTTTTGGAACATCATGATGTCTTGCCGGCATCATTGAAAACTGCTGACCGCTTCTCTCTTGTAGGAAACAAGCCTATGTTTATGTACACTATGATTGTCTTTTTGAATTTGGTGCTAATACTGTTATGTGGAAAATGGAATAGGTCTTTGGATTATGGACGCGGATATTCTCTAATGGACGACGGCTGGATTATGAATGACGGTCTAGACGCTTGTAATGGGAACAGTAATGCTAGGGACCGGCTGGATATCTAGGCTCTTCTGAACTGTGGGTATAGGCGGGTTCTCCGTGATCGCATCACCAGTGGCATTCGTCTCCCCGGGTTCATCTTCAGTGAGTCTGTCCCTCCTGGGTGCCTCTTTAGTGGAAAGTTGTCCCTCATGCCGTGGTGACGGACCATGAATCAAACGCTCATGCCGTCTTAACTGACTGGGTCGTTTGAAGAGTTGACCACATTCTTCGCATGGACGCTTGGGTGGCCCATGAATTGAAGGTTCATGGCGCTGTAAATGATCCGGGCGCTGAAACGACAGTGTACATATCGTACAGCTATACCGGGCGGTTCCGTCGTGCTTGGTAGCCTCATAGCGGCGCAAGTCGTGCAGACGAGTGAATGATTTCGAGCACGTAGTACAAGTGAACATCTTGGTGGTTGACAGAGTGTCTATTGAAACGGCCAGGCCGCTTCCCTTTTATAGCAAGCTAGCTGGTGATCTATTTTTAGCACAATCAGTTCAACTTGGACGTCAGCGACAAAAACCTGGATGTAGGCGCGGACGTCAGCGACAAGAACCCGGATGTAGACGCGGACGTCCAGAACCCGGAAGTTAGAGGGGAGGTGACTGGCCTATCGGCCAATCAGAAGCCATCATTTCAGAAAGTTCAATCTTCGTTCAGTGTAACCTAAACGTCTTCGGGCAATCCATGATACTGAAGCTCGAAGCTCTTACTTCTCTCATTCAACACTGAGATCAATCTCCATCGGCTCTTCAATCCGCGGCGAATCGACCTCCATGGGTTCTTCTATTCTCAGATGCATTCCGATAGAAACTGAATTATCCGGTCTCGAGAGTGGCGAGCGTGATCCGTGTATGACATTTCGGTGACGACTCAATTGACTGGGATGCTTAAAGGCTATATCACAATCCGCACATGTATGCATGGGTACTTCGTGGCGTGCACGTGTGTGACAACGCAAACTGTCCAGGCGATGAAAGCGCTTCGAGCAAGTTGTGCAAGAGAACATATCGGCTGTGGATCTGGAAATGATGAATGCCGTAAAACTTTCGGCTCTTATAGGCCAACATAGGAGTACCCGGATGTTCTACAGTCAGGAATGTACAAGAACCCGGATGTACCCGGATGTAAAAGTGCCCGGATGTTCACGAATGTACTACCATCCCGGACTTCTATCAGGCCCAGGTCCAGAAGCTCTCATGTCCTGCATGTGAATAGTCAGTCATATTGTGTGTGCGTGTGCGTGCATGTGCGTGTATGCGTTTGTGTGTCTGTGTGTATGTGTGCGGGTGTGCGTGCATGTGCGTGTGTGTGCGTGTATGTGTGTGTATGCGTCGGTGTGTGTGTGTGTGTGTGTGTGTATGCAGCATGTGTGTGTATACGTCTGTGGGTAGGTGTGTGTATGTCGCCGTGTGCCATGATACAGACAGATGAGAGGAACACCAGGGTACCAGGAACTGACCTTTGACCCTTGCGCGCTAGCGCATATTGACCTTTGACCTCAGAAATTTGCATATCACGTGACAGAGGTCAAAGGTCAATGAGTGCGCTTGGAGCTCAGAGCTCGGAAGTGACATTTGCATATGACCTCTGTGAGGTCACTTCCGCTTCCCTTCGCGTGACTGGAACTGACCTTTGACCCCGGCGCGCGCTAACAATACCGGATAAAAATTGCGCGCCGGGGTCAAAGGTCAGTTCCGGTCACGTAAAGACACTCGCAAGCACACACACACACACACCAACAGGCTTACACACACACATACACACATACACGCACACGCACACACGCCTACACACACGCAAACACACACACACACACACACACACACACACGCACACAGACGCATACACACAAATACACACACGCACATGCACGCACACCCGCACACATACATGTACACACATGCATACACACACACACCTACACAAACACACGCATGCACACACACACACAGACACATACATACAGACGCAGACACACCCACACACAGACGCATACACACACATACACGCACACCAACGCACATGCACGCACACCCGCACACATACACACACATGCATACACACGCACACCTACACAAACACCCGCATGCACACGCACACACAGACACATACATACAGACGCAGACACACAGACACACACACGCATACACGCACATGCACGCACACGCACACACAATATGACTGACTATTCACATGCAGGACATGAGAGCTTCTGGACCTGGGCCTGATAGAAGTCCGGGATGGTAGTACATTCGTGAACATCCGGGCACTTTTACATCCGGGACTTTTACATCCGGGTACATCCGGGTTCTTGTACATCCCTGACTGTAGAACATCCGGGTACTCCTATGTTGGCCTATAAGAGCCGAAAGTTTTACGGCATTCATCATTTCCAGATCCACAGCCGATATGTTCTCTTGCACAACTTGCTCGAAGCGCTTTCATCGCCTGGACAGTTTGCGTTGTCACACACGTGCACGCCACGAAGTACCCATGCATACATGTGCGGATTGTGATATAGCCTTTAAGCATCCCAGTCAATTGAGTCGTCACCAAAATGTCATATACGGATCACGCTCGCCACTCTCGAGACCGGATATTTCAGTTTCTATCGGAATGCATCTGAGAATAGAAGAACCCATGGAGGTCGATTCGCCGCGGATTGAAGAGCCGATGGAGATTGATCTCAGTGTTGAATGAGAGAAGTAAGAGCTTCGAGCTTCAGTATCATGGATTGCCCGAAGACGTTTAGGTTACACTGAACGAAGATTGAACTTTCTGAAATGATGGCTTCTGATTGGTCGATAGGCCGGTCACCTCCCCTCTGACTTCCGGGTTCTTCACGTCCGCGCCTACATCCGGGTTCTTGTCGCTGACGTCCGCGCCTACATCCGGGTTCTTGTCGCTGACGTCCAAGTTGAAATGATTGTGCTAAAAATAGATCACCAGCTAGCTTGCTATAAAAGGGAAGCGGCCTGGCCGTTTCATCAGACACTGTGTCAACCACCAAGATGTTCACTTGTACTACGTGCTCGAAATCATTCACTCGTCTGCACGACTTGCGCCGCAATGAGGCTACCAAGCACGACGGAACCGCCCGGTATAGCTGTACGATATGTACACTGTCGTTTCAGCGCCCGGATCATTTATAGCGCCATGAACCTTCAATTCATGGGCCACCCAAGCGTCCATGCGAAGAATGTGGTCAACTCTTCAAACGACCCAGTCAGTTAAGACGGCATGAGCGTTTGATTCATGGTCCGTCACCACGGCATGAGGGACAACTTTCCACTAAAGAGGCACCCAGGAGGGACAGACTCACTGAAGATGAACCCGGGGAGACGAATGCCACTGGTGATGCGATCACGGAGAGCCCGCCTATACCCACAGTTCAGAAGAGCCTAGATATCCAGCCGGTCCCTAGGATTACTGTTCCCAGTCATACGCCTGACAACAACGAACCTTTTCTGGAAGATGCGGTGGATGTTCCCAGCGATCTCTTACCAGAAGATCATCCAGTGAGTGAGATGTATCGACGCCATTGGTCCATGATCCGACACTGTTTCCACCGTCATCGCCCTATATTGGACTTGTACAATTTCCGACTGACTGGCCTCGCCCGTCTACGCAGCTACGTGGAAGCCATCTTCAATGACCAACCTACGTCCTTCACATTAAATCTAGCATTTGGGTACATCTTATGCCATAAGATGACGGGTGAATTGCGCTATTTCTATTCCAGTGCCATCAACCCAGTGTACGACCATCCTTTCACAATCACCAATCGGGCGTCGCTAGACACGATACTGGCCCAACTGGACTCTGTGGATCCCTTGGAATGGGCCTATGAACAGCGCCCCAACACCAAGTGGATAGTGGAGAGGGTCACCAATGTTACGTTCTTCGTGGTTAAACTGACCACCACCCCCATCGGATGAAAGTATTCACCCATGCACTAATAGATACTCAGAATGCGCAAACAACTATCTGAGGATATGTTGCCTCAACGGTATCCTGGGCTGCCCGACGATGATTAGAATAAACGGTTCAGAGCGAACATGGCCGAAGATGGAACTTTCTGAAATGGAGACTTCTGATTGGACAAGAATACATCTAACGGACAGGAACGAAAATGAAACATGCAAATGGTGGCCTCTGATTGGACAAGAATCTTCTTGAATTGTGGATATACCCAACGCGGCTCCCCCAGCGTGGGTATGATGTAACATTGGGGAGAATAAACTATATGAAAAAAACTTCTTGTTGTTGTTGTTGTTCTCTCATGTGTCATCGTTGTTGTTGTTGCTGTTGTTGTTCTCTCTCCGGTCTATATCATGGCGTTATGTTAGAGTGTTAAGGTGTAACGACGGGCGTTGACGGGCGTCACTGCATTTCGAAGAATTAGTGACAATTCCATGGAATATCAGAGCTTCGGAGCTATTTCACCAGGGCGTTGAAGCATTAAGAATGGCGTTGGTGGGCGTTGCTACAAGATGACACCTCACACGACGCATTCGCACCGCGGATGGTCCAACTCTACACCAAATAACATCCTTCAGTGCTAAAAAATGCCCACTTTCGCTACTACTCGTACTGATGACGTCACCAATGACGTCACAGATGCTGTGGATATCCCCCAAATTGGGGTCTATACCCCGAGAGCTACAACATGACACCTCCCATGACGCATTCGCACCACGGATGGTCCATCTCTACACCAAATAACATCCTTCACTGCCCCAAAAGGCTCACTTTCGCTACTATTTCTACTGATGACGTCACCAATGACGTCGAAGATGCTGTGGACAGCCCTCAAATCGGGGTCTGCACCCCGAGAACTACAAGATGACGCCCCACACGACGCATTCGGACTGAGAATGGAGGATCTCTACCCCAAATACCTTCCTTCACTGCCCCAAAATGCTCACTTTCGCTACTACTCCTACTGATGACGTCACCAATGACGTCACAGATGCTGTGGACAGCCCTCAAATCGGGGTCTGCACCCCGAGAACTACAAGATGACACCCCACACGACGCATTCGGACTGAGGATGGAGCATCTCTACCCCAAATACCTTCCTTCACTGCCCCAAAATGCACACTTTCGCTACTACTCGTACTGATGACGTCATCGATGACGTCACAGATGCTGTGAACAGCCCCCAAATCGGGGTCTACATCCCGAGAGCTGCAAAAAGACACTCACCTCCACACACCCCCAAAATGGCCACTTTACTTACTACACCCAACTGCGCATGCGCAGATTGACGCGACTTGCACTTAAAAACACGCCATTCTGACTCTACCCCACACAAGCTTCACTTTGACACCTTCCACGACCCATTCGGACCCATAGCGGTCCATCTCTACCCCAAACACACACCAACATACCCCCCAAAATGCCTGCTTTCTATAATACGGCCAGACTGCGCATGCGCAGACTATTGAAAACGGACGAACCATTAGTCCAGTCGGATGCTCCTCCTCGAGAGCTTCAAAATAAGACCTCATACGACATCATAGGATCATTAGGGGCTCTCCGGGACCCTTCCCATCGTGTTCTAAATGACGAGACGTGAAAAACAAATCCAAACAGCCCATATCACAATGAACGTGCGTGAATTTCCCAGGTTGAACCTATACCCCCATAAAACCAGTATGGGACTATATGGGATATATGATAATTTTCCAAAAATTTCACCGTTGCGCTCCGAGACCCTTCCCATCGTGTTCTAAATGACGAGACGAGAAAAACAAGACCCCACAACCCATATCACAATGAACGTGTGTGAATTTCCCAGATTGGACCTATACCCCATATAGCCAGTATGGGACTATATGGGTTATATGGCACTTTTCCAAAAATTTCACCGTTTCGCTCCGGGACCCTTCCCATCGTGTTCTAAATGACGAGACGTGAAAAACAAGACCAAACAGCCCATATCACAATGAACGTGTGTGAATTTTCCAGGTTGGACCTATATCCCCCATAGCCAGCCTATAGGCCTATATACAGACCTCGGTGACTTTTCCCAAAAATTTCACCGATTCGCTCCGGGACCCCTACCATTGTCATTTTCTTGGCGAGACGAGAAAAACGAGATCCCACAACCCATAGTAACACCCACAAAAAAATTTGACCACCCCTCCCCCCATATAGCGAGTATGAGGCTATATACAGACCTCGGTGACTTTCCCCAAAAATTTCACCGATTCGCTCAGGAACCCCTCCCATTGTGTTTTTCTCGGCGAGCCGAGCAAAACGAGACCCCACAAGCCATAGTAAAGCCCACTAAAAAAATATGACCACCCCTCCCCCCATACAGGCATTTTCCCTTATATTGTATAATACAGACCCCTGTTGTAGGGGTAAAGTCCGAGTTCCGCTTTTTATGTTTTCGGAAAACAATCCTAATTTTACATGCACCCATCCCATTGACTGGATAGGCAGGCCCCAATAAGCCCGGGGACCGATATTAGCCCTTTTGGCTAGAGTTGATAGGTGTTTTCCCCTATTTTAGGGGTAAAGTCCGTATTCCGCTTTTTATAGTTTCGGGGAAAAAATCCTAATTTTACATGCACCCACCCCATTGACTTGATAGGCAGGTCCCAATAAGCCCGGGGACCGATATTAGCCCTTTTGGCTAGAGTTGATAGGAGTTTCCCCCTATTTTAGAGGTGAAGTCCGTGTTCCGCTTTTTATAGTTTCGGGAAAAAATCCTAATTTTACATGCACCCACCCGATTGACTGGATAGGCAGGCCCCAATAAGTCCGGGGGCCGATATTAGCCCTTTTGGCTAGAGTTGATAGGTGTTTTCCCCTATTTTAGGTGTAAAGTCCGTATTCCGTTTTTTATAGTTTCGAGAAAAAATCCTAATTTTACATGCACCCACCCCATTGACTGGATAGGCAGGTCCCAATAAGCCCGGGGACCGATATTAGCCCTTTTGGCTAGAGTTGATAGGTGTTTTCCCCTATTTTAGGGGTAAAGTCCGTATTCCGCTTTTTATATTTTCGGGAAAAAATCCTAATTTTACATGCACCCACCCATCACTGGATGCCCCTTCACGAATGCTTCACTTTGATACCTCACTCGACCCAATCGGACCATGCAGCGTATTTGAAGTCTGGGGACTACTTTTTCTCCGCGGAAGCTTTCTTCCGCGACCGCATCACCGCCAGACCGCACCACCGCGAAAGAATACATGCCCAGGGGCCCTTTGCCGGAACTATAGTGATCCGGAGTTACCTCCCCCTAGATTGGAACTCTTCTGTGCTGGAGGTAGTTTTCCCCAACGATCACATGATCGTCACGTGATCAAGTTCCACCTCAAATTTTACCCGGGGGAACAATTAATGAGGTCAACCTGCGGGTAAATCCACTTACTATACTACTTAGGTGTGAAGCATTATATGGAGAACAACAGGGTTGATACACATGTTAGTTTCATTAAAGTAGGGTAAAATATTAAATACGTGGGTACCCTAATCATAACCCCAAAAGTAACTTCCCGCGTCAATGCGTTGAAGCTTTTGACACTGATCGTTGATGGGCATGTGAACGCTCCAACGATCCAGGTCCCAACAATAGAGAATGGAGGTTGGACCTGAAGCGTTGAAGCATTCAGACGCCTGGCATCAAACGTGACGTTTGTGTGCTTGTTTGAAATGGTGGTTTACGGAACGCTGGCCATATACGGATTTCGCGGCCCATCACCACGATGCTTACTCTTATTGGTATTAAATCTGTGTTGGTGTCTTTATGAATACTATATTTCAAATCAAAAACAAATAGCGGTTGTGTGCATGAATGCTGTTCGCTTTTGTAGCGTTCTAAACATCTATTTTTAAAAATGAGAAAATCTAAGACTGCGTCCTGATTGGCTCAGGCCTCAATGCCAATAACCAATGACAACTGCGGGATGCCACCTATCCAGACCTGTCTGGTGCATCTTCACAAGTCCAGGTAAATCGTGAATCCTCGCACATGGTTTACCCGGACATTTTTGGTGATTCGAGTGAGTTTTTGAGTCCTTGCCTCAATCTCGAACATTTCATCCCCCAAGGTTATTTTGAATTAGCATGTCGGTATCTCAAGCCGGCGGGTTTTGCTTTGACTCTCGATGACGATTTCAGCCTGACATCAAAGTTATGCCAGCGATGTCACATCTCAAACATTGCAGCTTGTGGATTGGCGTAATGAGCTTGCTGAGCCTGTTTAATAATTGGTTTGATTTAGAGGATAGCCCTCGATCTTTGTTTTATCCAGAACTACCATAGGCAACTAACCAAGGCAATGCATAGATACCCTAACAAATCGATCAATACACTGGCTCCCGAGGATGGCCTGGTGGGTCACATGCCTCTCACGCTCCACACCTCTTATACGACACGATTTGCGTTTTCTATTCTACTCGTCATACCGGAAGTGACATCATAACCCGTCCACGTGCGAACTTAACATTGATACGTCAAAGTTAAAATCAAAAAACGAAAAACGGACAAGTCGAGGCAATTTTCAATATTTGATTTTCATTTTTGCGTCAAGCAAAACGAAAATTGAAAATTGACTGTCAAATATCAATTTTCGTTTTTTGTTTTTGTAATCCCAGAATCAAAAATTGAAAATTGACGGTCAAATTTCAATTTTTGATTTTAAGATCACAAAAACAAAAAACGAAAATTGAAAATTGACAGTCAAATTTCAATTTTTGATTTTGAGATTACAGAAACAAAAATCGAAAATTGAAAATTGACGGTCAAATTTCAATTTTTGGTTTTGAGAAACGAAAAACGAAAAACGGAAATTGAACTGTGCAAGGTTACACGGACCCGTGTGTTCCTATGAAAATTAACTTTCCTATAATCCGTTTTGGAAATATTCCGTTTTCTTTATAACGGAACGATAGACAATGTGCATAACCATTGTCGATTGGAGAGGTGTGCTGACGGAATGTGTTTGATACTCAAATGTTTTTAATATTTCATGCGATATATGTCTTTTATATTAACTGTTTTAAGCGGTGTTCAAGCTTGTATGAATTTTGCATATCTTCCATCCAGAAGTTTCCTGTGCTCAGAATTGTCTACCACAAGTAAACGATGGTCATGATTTGGTTGCTAAAAATCACAATTCAGACGCAACAAGAAGCCAAGTCTTGGGAGCCAAGACATATGTCAATAAAATATCTTTTCACATCATGTAGAGCAAATATGATCGATAAGCAATAATAATACCTGCTAATGCTTTTGCTTTTTGGAGTGTTAAGATGATTACATATAAATACAGATTCATGTTTGAGGACGACATTTGGAGTGGCAGGTTTCCATACGTGTGTCGCCCTATCAAGAAGTTCTTGACATAATCATGATAATGTATTCAATTCGACTTGCCCCTCAAGTCACAGAGGTCCTGTATTGGACCTTTGTCCCGAATACTAGTCCGAGCTTCCTATGACCCTTCAGCCACACGACGGATAATTTCTGACAGATTGTCTGCCCGTTTTTTATATGATGCAGGTCAGAACACATTGGGACCATAGTTTCTAAAGGGCAGGTTGAGGCAATGGAAATGGTATGATCCCTTGTATGTGAAAATAATATGCGGCAGTTTGAGGCTGACATAGCAGATCATTCCCTGTATTTCAAACTTCGTCCTATTCAACATGTTCAGACGTGTGTTGGAGATAATCCATGTACGGGTATCGATCAATTCCTGTTATAAAACATACCATACTGGAGGAAATCAATACAAAAGTATTCACCCCGCAGACTTTCTGTCTGCCTCGACTGTACAAGCTATCCACCAGCATATATCACTCATGGATTATGTGGACGCTGCGCTGGTAATAGATAATAATCCTTGTCATCTGTACCAGAAATATATAATATCATCTTCTAATGATATATAACGTCGAGTCACGGTATAGCTTCATCAACGACCAATAACTTCATCTTTTTTTAATATAGTATTTTGATCATTATCATCATACATAGATCATGCACACCATACATTGTATATGAACTACACTGTCACCAAAAATTTGTAACACTTATTGAACGCGTAAAAGCGTTCATCTCTGACTAATTTTAGCGGTTGCTGGAATAGGTTGAAATAATGTTGTGGAATTAATCAACTGGTCCATTTTGAACAATAATGAAAAGAAAAAGGTACCAAAAATTCCACAACGCTAAGTATCTCAATAATTGAAATATGGGGTTGAACGGCACTGAACCCTAACGCTCATATTGACGTCCAAATCAGAACACAATATCGTGTTAAAAACTGAACACTCACGTTCATATCCGAACACTAGAGAACATATATGAACACGCGTGTTTAAAAATGTTCATCGTGTTCTTAACACTTTTGGAACACTAGCGTCCGCATGAACATGTAAAAGTGTTCAATTATGCGTAAAAGTGTTCAAAAGTACACACTTCAGAATGAACACTAATTTTTCAGACTTCCAATATTCAGCACTGGGCGATATTGTGGACAAACTATTTCGTTTTGTTTATTGAGGGCGATCTAGTTGATGAGCTTGATAACACTTCAGTGACATATTTTAAGTAAATCTCTTTTCATTCTAGTTTTCGTACTTGAACACTTTTACATGTTTGAAAGGTGTTACAAACTAGTGTGCAGTTCAGTGTTCAGGATATGCACACTTTTATTGACAGTGTACCTGAAGCCTGGTAATTGAACATTGTATATATATTTAAGGGAGATCTCCGCAATTATTGTCCTGTATAGAGTAGCCTTCCGTGCTCTAGTTATATCTAATATTTAGTATGACTTAATCATAAACAAAATCCAAAATATGTCATACTTTCGCCACAACTACATTATAAAAAAAGAAGAAAAAACAATGTCCTATTGCCCCATAAAGACATGTCCAATTAAACCAAAATCTATTTTAAACCGAAGAGCTTATGTCACACCATATGATGGGGTGTCTCCTTTGAAATAAATCTAATATCGTGAATTTCATCATCGCGTGTGCTTTTCTAAATGCCCTCTTGATCAGGCGATGCGGGTGCCAATACCATTTTCGGGTTATAAATATCTACCTTGTGCTCTTTTTCCGATCACACCAACAAGAAGTTTCTTCAAAATTCGTTTTCCAAGACACATCACATATTGGCGCGTTGTTTCGACACTGAAGATTGCCAACTATCAGTGCGATTTGTTGCTGTCCATGAAAGACGAATGCAACTACCCATGGCAAAAGTGTGGCGATCCCAGCATGCTTAATCAAACCATCTTTCATCTTCAATACTAATAAAAACATAGCTAAAGGCAATATCCTATACAGAGCTGTTATTGTTCGACCACACCCGACCAGCTGCCGAAACCACGCGAGAATATACCCTAATGTCTTGAAGCAAACCTCCCATTTTAATACATTTTCTGTTTTACGATTTTATGGAATTCCTCTCATATGTTAGAGTACGGTTAAACAAGCAAACAGAACATGACACATGGAGACCATGCATGACATATGCATCAACTTAAAGAAGCAGTTCAAATAATTTAGTTCCTATCATAATCGCCACTTTCTTCTTTAAAGCCAATTCACCACCTTCAAATGGTAAAATATTCATAGCATAAATTGTTATTCGCACCACTTTATCTCTTGGGGAAGACATATATTCATACATATAAATGGTTTTATGACACTTCTGAGTTTGGTTCTAATAGAGCCTGTTGGATAAATTCTTTCGATTATGGATCTGAGAATTACTATGGAAGACAACTGGTCACTACATGCCGAATCTGACGCTTGAATTGAGAATGAATGTCACCAAAATCCATCGAGTTCTGAAGTCCGACAAGTTCATTGAATGAACCCGTAATTTCAGCAGCACAGAGGTCAAGAAAGGATTCGAAAAGGGAGTTTTACTACAAACTGACGAATAACAGCGTCTTCAGTATAACTCTGGGGAATCTGAGAAAACACCTAAAGGTTGAGCGAAGATAGAAATGACATCATTTCTAGGTATTCGGAAAAAATACCTACAGATGTAATGCAAGCTTCTGTTGGACTGTTGAACCGATCTTCTGCTGTACCGTTGAACCGATCTTCTGCTGTACCGTTGAACCGATCTTCTGCTGTACCGTTGAACCGATCTTCTATTGAACTGTTGAACCGATCTTCTGCTGAACCGTTGAACCGATCTTCTGCTGTACCGTAGAACCGATCTTCTGCTGTACCGTTGAACCGATCTTCTGCTGTACCGTTGAACCGATCTTCTGCTGTACCGTTGAACCGATCTTCTGTTGAACTGTTGAACCGATCTTCTGTTGAACTGTTGAACCGATCTTCTGCTGAACCGTTAAACCGATCTTCTGCTATACCGTTGAACCGATCTTCTGCTGTACCGTTGAACCGATCTTCTGTTGAACCGATCTTCTGCTGAACCGTTGAACCGATCTTCTGCTGAACGGCTGAAATGATCCATCTCCATCTTCTTTCGTATATTAGGTTCCGCGATGACCAGAGAGCTACACTGTTGTTAACAAGGCACGAACTCCTGTTACAGATTCCAAACCAATTTGTCTCAATATACAAGGGCTGATGTGACTTGCCTAATTGCTCATAACCGCATCCCCCGCCATAATGTTTGGAAAAGGAAGAGGCTTAATTCGAAAATATACAGTCTGGCGGCAAAGGAAAGAAAACCGTGAAACTATTATATTTATAATTGAGGGTACCTATCCACCAGACGAATGTGATTGGCTGTCATACGTTCAAAATGGCAAAAACAATAATTATATGCCATGATATTGTACGAAACCAGGCATACATTGGTTAATGACCATCGCTGTATTCCCGTCGAAAGCCATCTTTGATTTTGTTGCAGTTTATGGAGAGATTAATCCCAAGATGAATATTGTGAGAAGTCTCAGCTCAAGGTGTAAGATTTCTTGAAATCCTGTCGTTCATCAATAATCTGACGCATCTACGCCGGTGTTCTCGGTTAGGTAACTGTCCACGCTATATGAAAATGTTATATAACCATCTCATTCAGTCATGAAATATCGGCGCACGGGTAGACAAAAATAATGTCTCGGGGAGCCGTGAGCCGCACCCCGAAATTCTCTGACGGAGGGAGACAGTAACTCCCAATAGAAAAATGTTTGCCGCACAGTGATGATCCGCGGATGCTGTGTCCCGATAGGCGCTGGTGCCGTCAGGGGTTCCGCTCGCCAGGATTCCCATAAGAATGTCGTTCATTTTCCTACGAAGTAGGCTACCATCTGCAAATTGTCCGGTAGTCAGTCAGTCAGTCAGTCAGTCAGTGAGTCCATCCGAATCCTTTCGTCGGCAAAATAAGCAGAACCGTTGACATTAGAACCTTGATTTTTTGCATGAAGGTGCATTAGGGGCTGATCTACTTTTGATGAAAATTTTTAATGAAAATCACCGGTGATTCTGACTTGGGCTGTGCCCATCTTAATATAGGCAGGATTTCAACTTGGGGCGGGGGGATTTCCAAGAGTTCAGTGCGCGTCGGAGTCCTAATGCCTACCCTATTTCGTACATTTGTAGGTCCTGTGACGTTAGACACACTGCCATGCATTTAGGCTTTGTTCAAAATATGCGAGGTATATTAATTGGAGCATTCTCTTTGCATGGTACCACATTACAACTACGTACATGCATTTCACTCAAAACTAAATAATGAATACTGAACCAAGCAGATTTAATTGATAGCATGTAATTTCATTGGAAACTGAACATATCGTACATGGCTGGCGTATCGCGAGATGAGCAATTAATATAATCATTCAATATTGTAATTCGCAGTATATTACTATATCTTTAAGCCCCATGCAGTCATTCTCATACATGGATAATACATTTGTGATAAGGAAAGTCAGTGGAGGGATTTATAACATCTAACCAAGAATGTTTTACTTCAATATGGTATACATGCAATTATTTCCATAAGTATTATATATCGATGGACAAAAATCATGATTTTATGGAATAATAAATGGCATAGTATGTACAAAGTCGGACAATAGCTTCGGCTGTTTGCCATTTTTGTCTTCTATTTTCCATGATCCCATCAGATTTTATGATGAATAATTCGGAATGTCTTCTGAAGCACAACGTTAGTCCCCCCTCCCCGCTTTACTCTACGGTTATGATCTAATTCGCCAGCTATAGGAATGGAAACAAAGCTAGCTCTGTTGAATACTGTATATAAAGTTCTCCCATTACAACCTTGACTGGATGGACTTCTTGCTGAAAAATACAAAAACGTAACGTGTTCATGTCACAAGTGTATGATGGTCTGCCTTCATTACAATAAAAAGGGTTCATCGTGTGGAATATTTACCAAATTTCACGTCCGTATAGTTGATTGTCTCCATCTGTTCCTTTTCGCATTTATCCACTAATATACTCTCATCATAGCGAGTTCATATAACTTCATATTATATATTTCCTTCTGCTACAACCGGTTTTAATTTCGTAGTTCTCATCAACTTCCATAAAGCGGTTAAACAAAAGCATATTTAGTTGTTACGCTGCTTTCCCTCCATATCTTAGTTACTATTTTTCAGGAGCCTGCTGTTTCCAAGTTACTCTTTGCTATGTTGGTCATATTTGGCTTGTACGGAATACAAATACTCGCAAATCTTTGCTGTTCTACATTATAAGAACTAAAAGCAAATTTTGAGAGCCATATATATCCATTCATGAGTTAATGGATAGTTTCATGAGAAGCCAGTATTCAATGACATAATGTTTCCAGGAGTTCTTGTATTCCAGACATTTCTAGATGATTTATTGTCTAAGAATCTTATTGTGAAAGCTTGGACAAGTACCAGCCAAGAAACAAAGGAGTCGTTCTCCATAAGTAATTCTCTGGTTACATCTAGAATACCACTCACTGAACATACTCGTGTATGACAAGCTGTGTTACAGATTAGTTTTTTTTCTGGGTATTCTTGCATTTACAATGTCACCTTATGTTGATGCTTTTACTCCATCAGACGCCCTCGATGCTCATCAGATGAGTTACTTATTTGAGTTGATCTTTAATCACAGCTTCCGAGCTAGCGTATCTAATTCCGCTTAGGCCAGTGTTAGGGACCGTATAGTTACTCCATAGATTTCCCTTGAACAGCTACAATAAAACCTCGGTCGGTATGCCAAGGCTACGTCTTAGAATTCTCCGTGTGCGAAGTGCCCTGGGAGGCTTTACTGTGGAGTCAAATGGTTGCTTTTTTCGCCAGACGTCGTCAATTTTCCCCACCTGTTACATATCTCAGCAATTTACATGAGAATAATGGAACTTTGTTGTGCTGAACCTTGTGGTGTTCAAATATCTGCAGCGTTCCGTAATCGTCAAATGTTTGAGAGAACTTTTGCATGCCGTCCAAAATTGTGCATACGAAGTATTGAAGTTATTCGATAACATTGGATGGTTAGCAACTAGTATATGAACTTACCTGCATGCCGATCTCATTATTGCCCGTTGATAACTCGAACATGTACCCATGCCATGGACACATTATATGAGGCGAACCGTTGTAGTCTTCGATATCTCCGTTATATAAAGGTCCCCCTGTGAATAAATACAAACGATGACAATGAGATGGTTTAAAGATGAGAACATATGATACAAGATTAAAGATATCCCTCCAAGTAAACGAGTTGGCCTGCTTTCCCCGAGATGCACAATGAGTCCTGTACAGAGCAATTGTAGTCACGAGGGTATATACGACATCGAGAATATCATCAGTCCATAAGGTCATATCCTTTCAAGACAGATTACTGATCAATCTCAGTAAACTCAGATATAATAACACGGATTATTATATCTGACAGGCGCAGTACAATGAACAGTATGGAGCAACAATATCCAAACAAGGCAAGCTACCCAGGCCTGGTTAATGTTCTGCTCCACAGAGAACAAAAAGCTTGCTACGGTCAACGACTACAATTAGTTTGGGTTCGCCAGAAGACAGAGAACATCAAAAGACCGTCTTAGCACAGTGTTCTAACCGACGCCAGTCATTGTGGAACAGAAAATGTTGAATTTGTCGTCATTGGCTTCTGATAGTAGAATGTCACACTCATCGTTGTTTCACTCATATCGTGACAGTTAGTTTAGATGGTGGAGGAAGCCGGAGTACCCGGAGAGAACCACCGCCCGTCGGCAAGTAACTTACAAACTTTCACATATGCACCAGCTGGGCTCGAACCCCTGCAGGTTCAGTGATCACCAGCGAAACGCCCTATACCCCTCGGCATCCACAGATCGAGGGCCCTACTGGCAAACAGATCCCGCGCGCGTTTTCTTAGCAAGCTAGATGGTGATAACACCATCTTGGTGGTGATAACACCATCTTGGTTTACCTAGACTGGTTATTGATCCATCGTACTCTTATTCGAAAGTAGATCAACAAATTGGATTTTGCCGCTACATTTTCCAATCAGACACATCATTTCAAGTTGAAAGTGGCATGTGGCCTTTCATCAAACGGACTGTGAGGGAAGTTAATATTCATGAGGCAGACTATGAAAGTATGGAATCGGATAAACTCCAGGGTCAGAAGCTCCACACAATCATATCTCCATGTATCCCACACTTGATGATAAACCAGGTTGCCACCTTGAAAAAGTGGCCAAAAAGTTATATTGGTGGGGAAAAGGTCAAAATAGTAATAATGAATCAACATTTTTGGTCAAGAATTCTCCAAATGGTTTCGTTTTCATATATTTGAATCAATACACCGCCGACAACCGTTTCACATTCAGTTTTGCGGATTACATTTTCTGAATCAATGAAATATGCATACTGCTTCACCAAGATTGTGCCCGATAAAAAAAATCGTTTCAATAAGAAAAAGCCTTTCTAATAATCAGAGGTATAGAGAGAAAAAATGAGAATGGTTAATTAATAATTAAACTCAAGCTTATTGGCTTTGCTCTGAGCATTATAGGATATTAAAGACGTTACCATCAGGCTGTGTTCCCACGTGGATATGATGTGACAGTTTAAGCAATGCATCATGTAATTGAATCTCTCGGGAGAATTTTGTAGATATTATTTTTATCTTTTACAGTCCCTTCAAACCCACTAGGACTACACGTATGACATTACAAATACTGCGGATTCAGGTGCGAATAACACTGTATGTTTCCCAGCGCTGTTACTGATGGTATGGTGTATATCTCGCCTAGTAGCATTTGCTAGATCCTGTGTTAAATGTGACGATTTCAACCAACGTCCCAAAAGTTTACTGCATAAACTTATAAAACAGGGCTATACCTCCAAGCGCCTCCGCTAAAAATTTCTCCAATTTGGTGATACATATCGCATGCTGATAGCAAAATAAGAGCGCAGCGTGCAAGATTGCTGGCGTTACGTTTCGTAACTTGAGTCTAATTCCGCTTAACCCGAGGCTAGGGCCCGTATGAACCCATGTACTTCAAGATCCTCATGGTGTTCATATGAACAATCACAATCAAAGCGTGACTGAGATACATCATTCTCTAGATGACTACTTTACAAAGAAAAGCATACGGATTAAGAATATGATCAGCGATACGGATTTGATTTTTGGAACAGCATGATGTCTGACCGGCATCATTAAAAACTGTTGATCGCTACTCTCTTGCAGGAACAAGCCTCTGTTTAAATGCTAGATGTGTTTGTACAGGCTAAAAGCCTTCGCCCAATTCAATAGAAGAACATGAATACTTAACATAAGGGGGGGGGGGGGCGACATTCTTTTTGACGTGCGACATATAATTGTACACGACGGCAGCATATTTGATGGCGAAAACGATGATTTAAGGCAAAGAGGAGAGAGGGTTTCCATGAATACCTAATATATCCTAATTAGTCTCAATAGAATACAGGTGCAATTATTCACCTCAATAGAATACAGGTGCAATTATTCACAGGAATGCAGAAGAATCAATACCAGCAATCCACACATAATGTATAAGTTTAGTATATGGAAGAGTGAAAAGTGCCGAAAGAACTTAAATATGCCGTCTTTCAAAATCATTATACTTTTACGCCATTTGCATGATTTGATACTAGTAGCTTAAAACCAGTACTCCGGACGTTGATTTGCCCTGTTTGACGTTCCGCTATCTGGGATCTGCCGAGCATACCACCCTGGGCATCTTTGAATGGCGACAGATAATCAAACACAGGTAACAAACAGCATGCAAATATATAGCGTTTCATGTTCCTGGTTTCAGTGGGCGGTAAATGCCCTTTTCCCGGTTTTAAGTCGCTCATCCTAACCCCATAGAGCTATACTGACAACCCGTTTGATACCTGTTTCAATTTCTGTTTTATTTGGGCCGCCCCCAGTGACCCCACAGCTATCCTGACAAAGTTTCACGGTCTTTCGACCAACCCTGTGATCTTCAGTCTAGGCAACGCTCATATTCCAGGCCCAAGTGGGAGCTAATTTATACCCCTTTTTACTCTCCATCTTCCGTCCCTTCTGGGACCCCTCTCCAATACTATCCTATGCATAATTCTATGACGGCCGATAGACTCACACACATTCACACATGTGCATGTAAGTTAAATCAATTCGACCTTTTCGAGTTTTGCTCTCTTCTACGTCACTTTCCTCACTCCCATAGCTATCCTGACGGCCTTCTCACCAAAAAGGTTTCCGGTCCCAATGGGCGTTGAATACCCTTTCTGAACTTTTTTTTCCCTTTGGGTTACCCACAGTGACGTCAGTACCATCCCGATGAAGTTTCATGACATTTCGACAAACAAACACATGGAGACGGTTACTATAGTTATAGTATAAGATGGGCTTACATTTGGCTGGCATTCGAACAAGAATCATCCAGGTGTGTAGGCCTCCCTACATGTGATGTCTTTCCCTGTACGTTCACCAGATATAGGCCTACATATACACTACAAGCCGGAACAGGAGGCCTCTCCAGTCCTCTCCACATTTGTACATCCATGCATGTATAAGAATGAATATAAATCGATAATTTCAGGCCAAACGCTGAGCCTGTGTGTGTGTGTTTTTTTTCTCTCTCTCTCTCTCTCTCTCTCTCTCTCTCTCTCTCTCTGACAAAATCCATCCCTGGAGATGAGTCGAGTATGGATGTCACTGTGGACTATCATGTTATACATAGAACCTAGACAGAAAACATGGGCTGAAGGGGTCTAATTTACTTTGTGTTGATTACTCCTTGTTTTTAATTAAATCATAGCTCGGACTCCTCTCCGACAGGAGTTGCCATGCTCCCTCAACCTATACCTTTTTGAGTTAACATAGAACCTTGTCTTGGAGAAAATGACGAAAACACACAATGAATGTATAGCTTACTGCAGGAATACGATCATCGCAGCATGGATCGAAGGCAATTCAATAAATTTATGCAGACGTTCAGTTCTTTTTATACACCATGTAAACGCGAAAAGCCGATCGATCAAAACGCTAATTTCCGACAATGTTGAATCTCGAACAAGCGCCCTACGGAGGCCCATTACTGCCATTGCCCTTTCTTTAAATTTTCTGTGTTTTTCTTCTATTTCAAAATATATTTTTTTTCTAGGTTTTCTTTGTATTTTCCATGAAATCAACTGAATTTTCAGAGAATTCGTAACAATTTTCTGTGAATTTCAAGGGCCTTAAAACAAGAAAAATTCCTAAAAAATTCGAACCAAAGAAATTGTTCAAAAATAACAAATATAATTTGGTTCTGGGCTACATGAATAGGCCTAATTGAATTCTGACAAAGATGTTCTGTCTGGCATAATCATCCTCGCTAAAACCAGGAATATCTCTATGCTAGATCATTGACATTGGCTCGAAAAGAAACCATGACGTTGTGAAGATGGGCATAATGGGAGACAACCCTGTTCGGGACAGGTGTTTGGCAAGTTAATTAGCTGGGGGTCTCAACAACAGATCGGACAAGGTGACTCACTAAAGTACGACCTCCTCTCGATCATCCGTATACATTTTCACAGAAATTAGCCTACCTCTATATTTCACCTCTTTTATTCTTTAGAGGTTAATTTTTCATGCTACCATCCAAAGATTCTCATAATCCATCAATTATGTGTCGTAAATCGTCCAAACACCCTGAATTTTAGCGTCCAGACAACTTCCGTTACAACTTCGGCTAACTCGGCAATCTCCGTTCAGTATCCTGATTCAAGTCTCGACGTTGTGGTCACGCCCACTATTTTCCGGAGCGGCTGCAATATCACGGTCCTTATTCAGATAGATCTCTCCTTCTTATTTTTCTTCAATTCCATCCATTTTTAAGTCCATCCATTTCATAATTTTATTTGTTACATACCACTGCTCATAAACCCGTAATATTAGCTGGTGGAGATCGTTGTACAGATGGTAGAGATCGCTTGCACTGGTAGAGAGCTGTTTGGATAACAACCGTGAATATATCCTGGGTTGATATCGGCGCATTAGCGTACACTTCGCCATCCATAAGATGGCTTGCGAATCGTGTGTCTCCATTATTGCGGAGCGATATCCGGTACTTTACGGGATTCTGTTCGGCCTTCATCCGGCGGAGAACAGACTCGAGAAATCTGATAAATTACAGGTTTTCATACCACTTCTGAAACAGATATTGCCTGGGCTTACAAACTATATAGGTATGTATAACTTTCGTATCATCCAAGAGGTGTGGTGGATCTGAAATTTTGAACAAATAGTTCATCACATGACTCGAAAGTGGCGAGTTACGTTGGGGTTACGTCGGTAGCCTATAGCTGATTGGCTGACGAAGTCACGTGGTATTGATTTATGGAAATTCCCTCTGGCAGTTGCCGAAAGTAGGCTGAACATGGATACACACGATCCCAAGGTCAGTCTTACCGCGTATAGATGACCGAAATGGTTACAGGTTGGATATCGGCGCTGCAACAAAACGGAGATTGCCGAGTTTGGCCGAAGTTGTAGCGGAAGTTGTCTGGACGATTTACGACCCATAATTGATGGATTATGTGAATCTTTGGATGGTAGCATGAATAATTAACCTCTAAAGAATAAAATAAGAGGTGAAATATAGAGGTAGGCTAATTTCTGTGAAAATGTATACGGATGATCGAGAGTAGATGGGTTTCTACGCATCCTCCTCTATGGATATGATCTGTACCAGGGAAATTAGAAAACTTCAAATATCCAAAATTAGAATTGCCTTGCTGTAAGTAAGTATACTACCATTTAACCAACGAGTGAAATCCTCGAGATTTGAATGTTAGTGTCATATCCACTTTCACCAGTACCTGTATGGGTCAGATTTTAATCAGATTGAGTAATTTATAGCCGTTTTAATACACGGCCATCATGATTATACAACCAGCATATGTTCGATTCTTTTTTATTGTTATGAGGGATCAACGAGATTAGAGATCCCAATATAATATGAAGGACTGGCAGATTGTGCCAGAGTGTGTCTGTAATAAAAATAATGGTTAATGTTTACCGGAGTTGCTATTGTCATAAAACACGGTCGAGTTGTATATTGTCATAAAACGGCATGGGGCTTACATGTCCCAACATCAACTGTGTATGGCATACTGATTCTCCTTCCCGTGTTACAGGAACTGACGGTTGATTTTACAGTAGGGTTCGGGCAGATCTAGAACCACTAATGATCATGACTAGGTGGGGCGTGAGGGCATAATGATAATTTCGTTATCCATAAGCAATTTGTTTATTTATCGTTAGGCCTACTTCAGATTTCCATCCACGCGGCCTTATCACTAAATTCTTTTAGAATATTCACCTGATCTGGTTCCCGAAGCATAAACTGTTGATATATCTTACAAAACTCTTTAAGGAAGAGTAAACCTTTGGAAAAAGTATGCTGCAAATGAAAGAACGGCTCCATCAGTCTCAAAATGTATCATTATTTTTATTTTTACGCAACTTCTAAAGAATTTCTATGCTGCGCGCAAAGGTCTTCTTCATGTACAACCTTTCCGCATGCACTGTGACATACATACTTGAGAGCGCCCTGTTGAGTTATCGGTAAATTAACAACGTTGGTTCATCTCTTCAATCATATTTGATATAAGAAAAAGGTATAACATTGAGAATCTCAAAAAAAGAATAATAAGAAATAGAACTCACGGGCAACCGTCCAAAGTTTAACGACCTTTTGCTCGGTTGAAAAAAAAATCATCAGAAAAATGAATAAAAAATACTCTTTGGCACTGTTGAAATGCTTCTTCCATTTGCAACACGTTTTTAACGAAGGTTTACTAGTCCTTTAAAAGGAATGCAGGACACATAAGGAAATACAACCGCAAGCGACACAATACCGGGTTCCGGTATGGACTGATGAACACCGTATCGGAGAGCGTCTGACAACGTCGAGAGATAACAAATTAGAATCGGCATACTCAAACCCCTCTGAAAATCATCTGCGCTAACCCAATCAAATCAGATCTCGCCTGAGATATGCATGAGTCTGTGTGTAGCGGCATACGAATATAGTGGGTGTACCCGCTTGTTCCCGGCATGACGAACGCCAATCGATATCCCTGCAGCTTTGTCATTACAGCTGACATCACCCACGCCAAAATCAAAGCTTTTTTCTCCCCGGGCACTCGGTGTTCATTTCTCGCACATCGATTACAAGTTTCTGTATAGGTGTCACTAAGAAATTTCGTCTGGCGAGCTCCTGACGGGTGTTTCTGATTGACTGATGTTTCGTACTCATAACATGTATCGAAGAGGTCGAATATCTGACGATATATAAACGGACACGTGTGAATGCTGAAAATCTGCTATCCCTTACAGAATTTGCTATGGGTGTCATTTCGTTTGCTAGGCGAATCATCGGACAAGTGCGCAGGTCGGATGTTTAGACTCATCATACCCTCTAATCTATAACAACGTTTTTATGCTTTGCTCTTTGCTCATCTAGTGACCTTTGTTCATTCTTTGAACATTTGCTTATCCATTGAAACTTTGCTCATTCTTTGATCCTTTGCCCATCCATTGACCCTTTGCCTATTTCTTGACCTTTTGCTCATTCTTTGACCCTTTGCTCATCCATTGATCCTTTGCCCATTTCTTGACCTTTTGCTCATTCTTTCACCCTTTGCATTGACACCTTGCTCATTCTTTGACTCTTTGCTCATTCCTTAACCCTTTGCTCATTATTTGACCCTTTGCTCATTCTTTGACCCTTGGATCATCCATTGATACTTTGCCCATGTCTTGACCTTTTGCTCATTCTTTGACCCTTTGCTCATCCATTGACACTTTGCTCATTCTTTAACCCGTTGCTCATTCTTTAACCCTTTGCTCATTCTTTGACCCTTTGCTCATCTTTAACCCTTTGCTCATTCTTTAACCCTTATTCTTTGACCCTTTGCTCATTATTTGACCCTTTGCTCATCCATTGACTGTTTGCTCATCCAATAACTCTTTGCTCATTCCTTAACCCTTTGCTCATTATTTGACCGTTTGATCACCCCTTAACACTGATCTTGCTCTTTATCAACCGATTATGATTACTGAACATGTTTTACAGCTTCAGTCGCTCCTGATCTTGTCCCTGATATTGCTTCTCTGATAATGATCATGGAACTGAATCTGTACAAGTTCCTGTGTTATGTCACTTCCAGTGATGATGTCACTTTCGGTGATGATGTCACTTCCTGCGAAGACATCTCTTTTGGTGATGACCTCACTCACTCAATGTGGAGCATGCAGCCTCGCTAGGACAGATAGATGAAGGTGCACTTAATATCGAAAAAAACACGCTCCATTCATTTCGCTTAAAAAAATAAATATTTTTTATTTTATAAGTAAATTCTGATTATGGTAAAGAACAAAACGTGCTAAATAGGTGCAATATCTCTGCAAACGGAAATAAAATTACACAATAGAGTGTTTTGAAGATTCCGACAAAGGTGGTTCCAAATCTGTACAAGTTCCTGTGTTACGTCACTTCCAGTGGTGATGTCACTTTCGGTGATGATGTCACTTCCTGCGAAGACATCTCTTTTGGTGATGACCTCACTCCCTCAATGAAGCATGCAGCCTCGCTAGGACAGATAGATGAAGGTGCACTTAATATCGGAAAAAAACACGCTCCATTCATTTCGCTTAAAAAAAAATGTATTTTATAAGTAAATTCTGATTATGGTAAAGAACAAAACGTGGTAAATAGGTGCAATATCTCTGCAAACGGAAATAAAATTACACAATAGAGTGTTTTGAAGATTCCGACAAAGGTGGTTCCAAAGACGAAGGGTGGCTGAACACATACAGGATAGATCATAAAACCCAATTTTGCACACTGTTGAGAGAATCAAGAAGAGCCTGCCTGTGCAGTGACCGGTGACTCAGCTGATTAGCTACTAGTTCGTAAAAAATTCTCTTTGTCCTATCTTTTAACCCAGGAGAATATTTTAAAATGGTGATAACTGACATAATTGTATACATATATACTATATTTTCGAAGTATTCAAAAGAGTGTCATTATACTTAGAATGATGTATAATGTATGCCAGCTATCACCAATTAAAAATATTCTCCTGGGTTAAAAGGAAGTGCAAAGTGACACTTTTTTAATACTGGGAAAATATAGCACATATGTATAAAATTATGTCAGTTATCACCAGTTCAAAATGGTCTCCTGGGTTAAAAACAGGACAAACTGAAAATATACGAACCAGTAGCTGATCAACTGAAAACACAGGCCACGGCATTTAAAATTGTTCTCCCAGTAATGTGTAGAAGACGGATTGCATTTTAATTCTTTGTAGGAGTATTGGTCATTTAGCTTGACAGATCGACAACTGAATGAGGTAGTAAATCACCACTGGTCATTACTTACTCCACAATGAGCCCATTATCACATACATTCCACTGATGAACGCTAATGCTAAAGTGAAGAAGATCGATTTATTTAATTTATATGGTCATAAACGGCATGATTAGTTGGACAAGTAACGAGTATTAGATATTACTGCCAAGATACCTGCGGTCATTGACACATTCTTAAAGAGCTCTTATACTAATCATGTGAACTAATGCTCTAATCAGTCGGTGTCCTGGCATCATTACAATTGTTCACCTCTTCTCTCCCCTCCAAAGTGACTTTCAACCGTATATTAATTCATACGGAGAATGCGATGCAATTAACAGAAATTAACTGAAGCCTATAGGGATTCATACAAATCTCTTTTTACCAGCGGTATTCAGAGATACATGTACATTTCAGGATGAAAATCAGAGATATTATATGTCAAAAGTACCAAGATGTGATCATATTCGATCCTCCGATCAGTGTAGAGAAAAACTATTGATCAAGGAAACCAAGGGATGTAAAAAATTTCATGATTTATTAAATGGGGAAGAGAGATTATTAATTTATCGGCGAACAGATGGGAAGAAATATTAAATAATAAAATTGACTGGAAAAGCACATATAAAAATACACAGCAGCACTGGATATACAAAGCTAAGAAATATGCAATATAAGATGTTGTACCGAATTGTGTGCTCAAACTCATCCTTTCATACTATCGGTAAAACGCGATGATAATCTATGTTTTTATTGTGCTGCAGAAAAAGAATCTACTGAACATCTATTATTGATGTGCCTTATTTTTATCCGGCATTTTTTGGGACCTAGTGCAAGAATGGTTTAACAGTTTTGAAGTAAAAGTTAAAATTACTCCGAAAGAAATTGTATGCGGGTGGGATGGTGAGCAACAATGTCTGAATACACTGGCATTGTTAACAAATCAATATATTTATACTAACAAGTTCGTGTCACCAAATCTGATCTGACTGATCTTTTAACTAAATTTCACAGTTATTATCAACTCGAGAAATATATCCGGCATAAGAAATACAATGGATAAGTTTAGCAAAAAATGGACTATGTTCGGAAAGGTTATCGAGTTTTTGAAACGTTGATCATTTGAAAGGTAAAAAGATAAGTAAAAAGATAACCAGCAAAGAATTTGGGTGGCTATTATTAATTGTGTATCCTCGTGAAGACGTCACCTAATGCTGGACATTTTCTCTTTCATATATACGTTTGTTTATATGTATATATGTAACAAGGAAGTCTCCAAGGTTTCCAGATTACTTTATTCTATGATGTTTGTATGTTTGTATATATGTCAATGCGTAAAATGTCTATCTGTGTATTTGTGCGTCTGTATACTGTTTCCAACTGGGGCAAAACGGACCACACGAGTTCCATTTTGCCCCACATGGCGGTCCGTATTGCCCCTACCAGTGGGGCAAAATGGATCATCAGTCAAAACTATTAGTTGAAACACCTGCCAATTACGTTCAGACATTCGTAGGAGACGTGAATCTATTGACCTTATATTGATTGCTATCCCTCACATAATGCCGGGGAAAGAGGACAATGAATACACCTGTACATTAAATAACACACGAAACTGTCTAACCTCTCTCCACAATAAACTGTCTAACCTCTCTCCACAATAAACTGTCTAACCTCTCTCCACAATAAACTGTCTAACCTCTCTCCACAATAAACTGTCTAACCTCTCTCCACAATAAACTGTCTAACCTCTCTCCACAATAAACTGTCTAACCTCTCTCCACAATAAACTGTCTAACCTCTCTCCACAATAAACTGTCTAACCTCTCTCCACAATAAACTGTCTAACCTCTCTCCACAATAAACTGTCTAACCTCTCTCCACAATAAACTGTCTAACCTCTCTCCACAATAAACTGTCTAACCTCTCTCCACAATAAACTGTCTAACCTCTCTCCACAATAAACTGTCTAACCTCTCTCCACAATAAACTGTCTAACCTCTCTCCACAATAAACTGTCTAACCTCTCTCCACAATAAACTGTCTAACCTCTCTCCACAATAAACTGTCTAACCTCTCTCCACAATAAACTGTCTAACCTCTCTCCAAAATAAAATGTCTAACCTCTCTCCACAATAAACTGTCTAACCTCTCTCCAAAATAAACTGTCTAACCTCTCTCCAAAATAAACTGTCTAACCTCTCT
>JAVTVY010007000.1:0-37235 GCA_036873755.1 Hanleya hanleyi
TGTCTTTGAAGCGAAAAAAATATTTCTCCATATCAACATAGAAAGCTGTGTTTCATGCGTAGTAAATAGCTTACACGCTTAAAACTAGAGTGTTGAAACTTACTCGTAAAGTGTTGAAATGACTCTCTAAGTGTGTCCACAGGGACTGCTCGTTTAAGTGTTGTCCCTGTGGACACACTTGAAGGGTTATTTCAACTCTTTACGAGTAAGTTTCAATACTTTAGTTTTAAGCGTGTAGTTTTATACCATAAATGCTCGTATTCAAAAGTGACGTAAAACCGCATCGGTGAACGTTTGAAATTGAAGTTTGGTTGTTTTAATATCTTCTGAACACATTTGAACACCTCCAACCGAAATCTAATGCAATGTTCTTATCTACCGTGATCACATATTGAAATTTTCATGTTTAAAATAATTGTTAATTTCTCTGTTCACTTTGGCGATGGTGTTTGCGCAATGACTTTTCATCGCATAGCTCCATCGCACAGCTCCATCGCTCCATCGCATAGCTCCATCGCATAGCTCCATCGCTCCATCGCCTTTTCATCGCATTTTCATCGCGTCTTTCATTTCTGATTTTCCATCGCATTTTCATCGCGTCTTTCATTTCTGATTTTCCATCGCATTTTCATCGCGTCTTTCATTTCTGATTTTCCATCGCATAGCTCCATCGCTCCATCGCTCCATCGCTCCATCGCCTTTTCATCGCATAGCTCCATCGCTCCATCGCTCCATCGCCTTTTCATCGCATTTTCATCGCGTCTTTCATTTCTGATTTTCCATCGCATAGCTCCATCGCTCCATCGCTCCATCGCCTTTTCATCGCATAGCTCCATCGCTCCATCGCATAGCTCTATCGCGCATCGCATAGCTCCATCGCATAGCCTCATCGCGCATCGCATAGCGCGACTTTTCATCGACTTTTCATCGCATAGCTCCATCGCTTCATCGCATAGCTCCATCGCGCATCGCATAGCTCCATCGCATAGCCTCATCGCGCATTGCATAGCGCGACTTTTCATCGACTTTTCATCGCATAGCTCCATCGCTTCATCGCATAGCTCCATCGCTCCATCGCATAGCTCCATCGCGCATCGCATAGCTCCATCGCTCCATCGCGTTAAATTAGAAATGAAAGACGCGATTGCCCCTCTCGGCCATCATACCTTTGTCAATTATATTTCGTGAGTCTTACACCAAATCGTTGCCGACAAACGTCCCGGCGAGCAGTCCATTCACAGCGGATCACGTGACTCAAGTGGAATTGAATAGATTCGGGCAACCTTCCCACAGCGCATGCTCCATTTCGCAGGCTCCAATAACATCCCTGCCTCCAATAGCGGAAGTTGACCTTTACTACGTTGCTATGACGTATAGGGGAAACCAACCAACGCACGGTTCAGTTTGAATCCGACCAAACAACTCCTTTAGTGTTGCACATGAGCGAACTACTTTTCATATGCTCTGTCCAGATAAACAGGGAAAATTATCTCCAGATAATTCTTTTAACGCTAGGTCAACGGAGGTATTATGCAGACTTGAAAAGTAATCAAAATTTTCGTTAAACATCTATTTTACTATATATGATGTCACTTCCGGCGATGTGCGCGAAGGCCCCGAATCCGGTCCAAAAATCTGACTGGTGGCTGGGGTGTTATTAGACCCCCAGCGAGGTGGTTGAGATTCGTGTTGACCGCCGAGAGCGGGGTTTGCAAGGCCAAGCATATTTTACTCGTGGTTTTACACTCTTTTCCCTCTTATTAAATTGATGCTGTTATATGATATCTTCGTGCCATCCCTGTTACGTTAATGACGTTAATTGCATTAATAAAAAGTTGACTACGGAAATGAAATGAATAGATTTTACTCGGCACTCGCTGAATTGAGTGTCCGAAAGTCTCATTTCTTCAAGAGAAACAACGACAACTCTCGCAGGTCATTTTTGTTTTGGTGTGTGCAATATACTGTAAATATACCCTCATATGCGGTAGGTGACGAGCATCCTATATGGTGTTCGACTGACAACCACGCACAATATGGTGAATAAGGGTAATCAGCAATGTTTAATTTCCGAATGCATATGCTCTTAGTTCATCGTGCCCATAGTAATTGTTGCACGACCAGTTTCGTTTGACCGAAAGGTCCTTCTGGGTTTACGCTGATCACCAGCTTTACTGGTAATAAAAGTGTTGTCGGTAAGGATTAAAATATAAATGCGCTTTGGCCGTAAACTGCATTTGTCTATTTACCCATTATGATTGGTCAACAGATAATTTTCTCATTTGGCCTTGATATCGCCTACATCCCAAAGGGTAGTAAATATTCTTCATCATGGACATATATATATATATGTATATTTATGTACGAATTCAACGCACATAACTAGTTCCCTGAGACCACTTTTGATACCACTTAATACTAAGTTGATCGAATAAGTCCAGATATTGTTGTGTGCAATTCTCTAATCACGCGGGCAAAGCTAGCACGGGAAGAGAAAACTTCGCAACATTTGCTGAATATTATATCTTGAGATATAGACCATTTCCACTCATTCTTTCTACTAACAAATATTCACATATATATTGTAATCATGGTGAAAAATCGAAAAACGCATAAAACTAAAAAAAAATTGGACGAATATTTTGGGATTCGAACCAGCAGATCATCAATCAAAACGATAACTCTTCTCGCGATTTTATCCATTCGGCCAGCTCATACTCGTACATATAACATTGCTTCAATTATCGTATTTGAAATTGAACACCAAATGATCAAAAACAATATTCCATAAAGTTTCATTTTTTATATGAAGATAAACGATAACCAAAACGTGCTTTGTTGAACAACTAGGGATTCAAAAGAGGACTGTTATGTGTGAATATTTTTGTGGTTATAGTTTATCTTCATATATTACCGTGCTTTTTCAACCCAAAACTGTCAATTTCACACAAACCTACCACTTTGGAGAGCTCTTGTTAAAAAAACATGGCACTAATGCTCCCAATATTTCAAAGAGAGTTAAAAAAAATATCATAGTTTATGCTAATCGAGACAAGCATTTCATATTTTAAGTTTCATTTTTCATCTACAATCGTACCTCACCTGGGGCGGTTTGTCCACCTTAACGTACAAGGTCCTTTCAGGAAATTTTCATAACACACCCCCTGCCATCGCCATGGGGATGTTTATTCTACGGCATATCTTCCTCCAGCTATGGCTCGGAAAAATGGTACATAAGGTCACCTCAATTTTTGATATGTTTGGAGCCAGAAGCCAGACTTTCTGACGATATATGTTATTAGTCGACGGGAAATATTGGGAATAGGGTGTTTGGACATGTTCCAGGCCAATTTACTACATAAATAGTAAGGAGATCATTCGGTGGTGTGCAACTTATATTGCTAGCGTTTAAAGTTAACGAGGCGATCTAACACGTGTATTAATACTGTATATGTCGTTCGAGTGTCTTGGTAGAGAGTGTCTCGCCTGTGATTTAAAGATTTCTAGAGCGAAATCAAAGTGTATACATTTGCGTTGATATTAATTAAATATAATACGTGTATTCCATCTTTCCTGTGTATATTGTATTTTATCATTAGTACCCGGTTTATACTACGTCTACTTTAAGGTTTATTCACTTTTCCAAGGGGATAAAGCTGCCTTATCCGTGCCGTGGGTAATATATCTTTGGGTATAAGCCGTCTATCCGTGGGTTCAGCCACCTCCTCCATGGGTAAGCTGCCTTACACATTGGTCTATCCGTGTATACGATCGGTCTTTTTTTTATCTTTGAAAACGTCGAATTTATTAAACAGGATGACAATGGTACAGAGCGAACATAATAAGGGGACAGAGTAAATCCGTCATAACTGCATGGCTTATGGCTTACAATAATTGAACTAACGTGGACGATCCTGGCAGATTAATCGAGTTGACTAGAATACCCATGCATGAACCTGCCTTAGCCGTAGGTAAACTTCAATCAGAGAATATCTTATCAACAACATTGCAGTCAGTAGAAATAGCTCATGCGATCTAGTGTTTATATTTGTATACAAGACCGACTCTAAATGAAATTTACGAAATTAGATTTCTAAGCGAAAGTATTATGAAATATTAAAATATGAAGAGTTCCTCGGTTGAGCATTGTCAGAGGGCAGGATCGATGCTGAATTTAATGAGAAAACTAAGACTTATCATTCATTTTTCAGAATGTTCACATAAACTTGTTGACGTCAGCCTGCTTCACTTTCTTTCGCTCGGATGTGCTATTACCATGGTTACGGTTAGCAATTTTTATTAATGCCGATTTTGAATTGATTTAACGGTGGATGTTGGGAGATTTTTCATCTGGCATGGTTAGGTTGTCGAATAGCTGATGGGTTATCAATAACAACCCAGAATCTCCTATTCCTGTGACCAGAATTTTGTGGGATTCTTTAGTAGGTGAAGCGAGGTATATCATTTCCATATCCAGCTGACGTATTTAACGGTCATGTCGTATGTTTGAAGAGCTCAGAGTACAAAGATGTTTGGAGAATAAATTGCAAATATCTGATGAATACCGGATAAATTATACCGTATTGCTTAAATTGTTAAATTCCAGAAACATTCAAACACATTCTATCAGAGAAGGATAAGATAACTTTATTTCATCAAAATAAAGTGCCCATTCAGAGCATAAGAATCACAGAAATCAAGATATCATTATATTCGATTAAAACATCAATCAGTTGATCAATTACAAATAATGTGAAATTATTAAATTTGATTCATACATGCCTTGGATGTATCCATGATAATAGGAGAGAGAGGGAATGCTCCTCTCGGCGCACTGCCCACAGTCCGGCATACATGGTAATGAAGGTGGCTATTACTGACGCAGCTTTACACAACCTTCAAACAGGGTTATCTCCCCTTCTGCCATATTGGTCGACCCCGCCTTCAATCACTTACCGAGGGCGAATACATGTGCTTCTCAACTAGCTCCATTAACGTGAACGCCATCAACTCAATTTAGGCCAAGATTGGTGACCAAAAAAAATTCCTTTACAGCTTAACGAGTGGCAAAAGGAATACATCATGCAAACGACAAGAAACAAAACTAGTGCACGGAGAAAAAAAATCTAAAAAAACAAATGACCCAAAAGAGTAGTTCAATCACAAAAACGTACAAGAATTGTGAGATTTGTTCAGAATTCTAGATATTTGTCATTTTTACGATTTTCACGAGCAATTATTTACAAAAACAAAAATGGAAAATTAAAACATTTTGCGTACTGTCAATGACATGCTTGCATATTTTGTAAAAACTAGCACAGATATACTTCAAAGATTGAGATAAATGAGAAGTTTGATCACAAAGATGGGAAAAAATGAGTTTTTCCTTCCCGCTCCGTCCGCTCAGTTATCGGCAGCGCAGAGCGGTCGAAAGTTGTCATGAAAGTATGCATGTTTTCGATGAAAATCCCTCAAAAGTTTCTTCTCTCAAAATAGTACCTGTCTCGATCAAATAATCTGATGCCAATTGCTGCAGGAGAACTTTATAAATCTGGTAAAATCTGGAAAGAATTCGTGACGAAAACTAGGCGATGCAAAGAAGTTTAAAACAATGGCGGTATATAATGTCTCGCAGAATCTCGCCAGGCTCACGCGCGAGACATACATTCAGCGTGAGCTCGCGGCGGCGCCTTTGATATCAGGGTACGATTCATATCCCTTTAATATTCGTCCCAGGCGAGACTTAGCTCAGTGACATCGTTCACGTCTCGTGCCATATATATAATACTCGACTACTACAACATTGGCGCTGCGAGCAGGGTTGTTATGTGCGGAAATTATTGCCTGGGTGTGAACTGGGTTTCGTTGTAAGTTTTATATGTTTACTGTATTTGCAAATTTTGAGCACCTCCGGTTTTGTCTCGAGAATTTCTGCTTTCGTTTGGGAGTTCGGGGTTGCGCATTCCGGTTAGTTGCTGGCTGGACGACATAGCGAGCCGGCAGATTCAGCTGGACGGGCGACTCCAGCACTCGACGGCGGAGGTTTTCAGGTCTTACTTGTGGTGAGTTTTATTATCTTTCATTTTCGCGACCGCCATACTGATTTTCAGACACTCCGAATATTGTGGTTTATTTTGCAAAGAATTGTTCGCGGAGATTAGGCTCGAGCTGCGTGGCATGTTGCGCAACGCGACTTGATTTTCATTTCTATAGAACCTTTTCTTTTGTTGGCACGATCCGGTACGAAACTCGAATCGTGGGTCGATTCACACGAGCTATTTTCGTCACGTGGAGCGGTCATGCTCAATTCTTTATACCGCTCCATTTCGAACTGTACATAATACTATTGTTCGTATGTTTTTTTTGTACTTGTTTTAGGGTAGAGCAAGCGACTTCGCACAAAGTCCGTACATTTAGACTGTCTTGGGCTTAGCCATATATTTGCACATACGTTTAACTTAGTAGATTTAGTTTCATTAATTCAGTTATTGTATTTATTGTTTTCGCGAGTTTCAACAAAAACAGTGCATTCTTTCGTTCTTTATCAGTTGAACATTTTGGTTTGCACTTTCCGGTTTCCATCATATCTGCATCAGTTGCGGTCTTTCAATGATATTTTAGATCCGAATTACCGCACATTATAGATCGTAATGTAGTCTGACGCGAATTTCACGGTAGTTCAATCTTAATAAATTAATATCCTATCAATGCTCCCCAATCGTACATGTCGCGATATAGGATCTTGCGTATTTCAATTGAATTTGGTGTTCTCAGCGCCCATACCATGGATATTTAATAGCATTACGACATCATGGTCGCATCTGGACTCATCCATTTGCAGTCGGGGAGGGGAGATAGGTTCACTGTGTCCATTTACCCCAATGTTTACACCAAAGATGAGTCCCTATATTTACCCCGTATTATGGTGCCACAATGTCGGGACCGCGGCAACATGAAAAGACACCCCGCCAGCGAGCAGGCTAATTCGGCTGAGCCAACCAAATATTCTTTGTCATCAATGTTCCCTTCAAAGCAGTATGAATCGTTCTCTGGATTGGTTAACACGCAAGTTACTGCAAGCTCGTTAGATCCTACAAGCGACAGTATCCAAATGGGGAGCAGATAAGTTTTAATTTTAATTAGATTGACGGTAGATTATCAGGCCTCGCGTATCTGACCTCGCGTATCTGACCTGTGATGAAAGCACAGCATTACTCTCTACTTGCATAATCGCTGTTTTCAGTTCTGAGGTCCAGAATCCTCCAAGCAATACCAGTAGCATTCTTCGGCATCCAGCTCTTTCCACTCATGGTTTGTAAATGTTCCATTTTTAGGCTATATTTTACTATTTGCCATACTGGAAGGATCTGGACGTCGGTAGTTCAATTCATAGGCTACTGTGAACAAAATTTAAAGAAACCTAATTTGTCCAAGGTGCTTCAATTTGTCGTTACTTTTGGAACGATTTTATTTCTGTATTTTTTTTTTTTTTTGCCTATTTTATTGGGCCCACCGGTCGTTACAAATTCTTAACACCTCCTTCTATGCCATATTCACAATTGAAATACTTATTTTGGCTCCCCTTCTTGAATTGAGTTGTAACAATGGCATCAGGTGGTTTATTCAGTGGGGAATGGCGGAATGCTCGTCCCTCTATCAGTTATTGTTCCGAAGAGGTAAATCCACTGCAAAGTCGAGCAGAGGACTTGGCAGACATGGCCGTGGATATGTGCTCGGACTTCAGAAACATACTGATGGATGGCAATGAAGTTGGTCAGATGAAGACCAATTTTTGCATAAACGATATTAGAAATTTCCATAGGCAATTGCCTCCGGCGCCAAGTCTAATACAAAGGTCTCCCACGGCTTCGTCAAATGGTTCCCGATCAGCTTCTCCTATCGGGAACCTCCAGTTAAAAGTTAGTGGAAAATATGTCCTCCAACGGCACGTGGAAGTTGAATCTCTGGAGGAAGATAAGGTGGTATTGTGTTTATTGGGGGGGGGGGGGGTGAAGAATCGGTGACCACACGTTTGAGAGTTCTAGATGGGAGTTCAGTTTACTCATCAGATAATATAAATTTGTAGACTTTGCCTGCCAATGTGGAGAGGGTTCCCGAATTGTTCCCGATTTGTTCCCAACTGGTCTCGATTATCTTTCATCGAAAACCCTAAATCAAAATTTAGCCAGGAGTTTTCGGTTTTGTCGCACACGAAAAGGGAAGTGCGCGCCACCATAATTACTATAAAGCGTGGTAATTCAGAATTAGCATCCAGGCTATACAGAGGGTTTGTCGGGCTGTCAGAGACAGCCTGTGTAAAATTTCAACTTCCCCTGATGTTTTGCCTTGTCGACCGGTGAGGGAACGCCCTGCTGATCAAATCAATTTCCTTTTGAAACATTGTTATCGTGAATTCTCAGGAACTACTTCATGGATCTTTCTGAAATTTGGTACACAGGTCCCACATGGGGCCTAGTTGTGCAAGATACCTTTTTTGGTCCGATTGGAAAATCCAAGTTACGCTTAAAATTAATACGGTATTCCCGAGTTGTGACGTTGCATCACACGAGTCGGCGGATCAAACGGTGGGACATATTCTAAAAAGTGACTATAGAGAATATCCGTACCTTCACCTTCCATATCAAGAGGTTCCAATAATTCGGAATTAAAATGTATTTCTTCAAATTTTAAATCAGTTTTCTTTAGTCCAGTGAACTGCCCCACTGTTTCGTCTGCCGACGGGTCGGCTACATGAAGGGACGTCACTCTTGTGACACAACGTTACAACTCGACAACTTTAGACTACTGCGTGTTTCGATCCAAGGGAGATAATCAGGATTCAGACACTTTCGAAGTTTCAACATTACTGCGCGGATCCCTTCAGTATTAAGTATTGTACCATCTTACTATTTTCGAGTATGGTATCTTAAAAGAGATATCTCAAATTAGCCCAGTAAACAGAACAGAATTAGCATTCGTTCCTAATTATAAAATCTTAAGTATGTTTCATAGCTCATGCCAAAGGGTCAAAGAGATTTGTCTTCGCTTCCAGTACCCAATGATGACACGTGCAAAAATAAAATAATACAAAACGAAGACGAAAGATCCTCCGGACATTCATTTTCAAGCTAACTTTGTTCTTTTCTCTTGTACTATAACAACCGACATAAGTACAGTTTCTAGAAATCTCGAAACTGCTTAAACTTAGAAAGATAATATCTTGGTGTTTTCCAGTGTCTCCTTTTCGGTCTTTTTCGCTCAGATTCGAAATTCTGTAAACAAAATCACAAATCAATCGTTTGTTCTTAGTAACAATGGACAAAAAGGTCCTCTTATCATTAGCTTACAATTATCGGGCAATGGTGGGCGCCAAGATCCTTCAGGATCTCTCGTTTGTAATTGTTTTAGTGTAGGGCAAGCGACTTCGCACAAAGTCAATACATTTAGACTGTCTACGGGCTTAGCCATATATTTGCCCATATGTTTAACTTAGTAGATTTAGTTTCACTAATTCGGTTATTGTATTTATTGTTTTCGCGAGTTCCAACAAAAAACAGTTCATTCTTTCGTGCTTTATCAGTTGAACATTTTGGTTTGCACTTTCCGATTTCCATCATGTCTGCATCAGTTGCGGTCTTTCATTGATATTTTAGATCCGCATTACCGTACATTATAGTTCGTAACGTAGTCTGACGCGAATTTCACGGTAGTTATCAGGCCTCGCGTATCTGACCTCGCGTATCTGATCTGTGATGAAAGAACAGCATTACTTTCTACTTGCATAATCGCTGTTTTCAATTCTGAGGTCCAGAATCCTCCAAGCAATACCAGTAGCATTCTTCGGCATCCAGCTCTTTCCACTCGTGGTTTGTTTCAAATTCAGTTAAAACAATGTTCCGTTTTTAGGCTATTTTACTATTTGCCATACTGCAAGGATCTGGACGTCGGTAGTTCATTTCATGGGCTACTGTGAACCAAATTTAACGAATATATATATTATGTATGTATATATTGATGTGCCTCAATTTGTCGTTACTTTTGGAACGATTTTATTTCTATATTTTTTTTTTGCCTATTTTATTGGGCCCACCGGTCGTTACAAATTCCTAACGACTCCTTCTATGCCACATTCACAATTGAAATACTTATTTTGGCTCCCTTTCTTGAATTGAGTTTTAACAATGGCATCAGGTGGTTTATTCAGTGGGGAATGGCGGAATGCTCGTCCCTCTATCAGTTATTGTTCCGAAGAGGTAAATCCACTGCAAAGTCGAGCAGAGGACTTGGCAGACATGGCCGTGGATATGTGCTCGGACTTCAGAAACATACTGATGGATGGCAATGAAGTTGGTCAGATGAAGACCAATTTTTGCATAAACGATATTAGAAATTTCCATAGGCAATTGCCTCCGGCGCCAAGTCTAATACAAAGGTCCCCCACGGCTTCGTCAAATGGTTCCCGATCAGCTTCTCCTATCGGGAACCTCCAGTTAAAAGTTAGTGGAAAATATGTCCTCCAATGGCACGTGGAAGTTGAATCTCTGGAGGAAGATAAGGCGGTATTGTGTTTATTAGGGGGTGAAAAATCGGTGACTACACGTTTGAGAGTTCTAGATGGGAGTTCAGTTTACTCATCTGATAATAAAAATTTGTAGACTTTGCCTGCCAATGTGGAGAGGGTTCCCGAATTTGTTCCCAACTGGTCCCGATTATCTTTCATCGAAAACCCTCAATCAAAATTTAGTCAGGAGTTTTCGGTTTTGTCGCACACGAAAAGGGAAGTGCGCGCCACCATAATTACTATAAAGCGTGGTAATTCAGAATTAGCATCCAGGCTACAGAGGGTTTGTCGGGCTGTCACAGACAGCCTATGTAAAATTTCAACTTCCCCTGATGTTTTGCCTTGTCGACCGGTGAGGGAACGCCCTGCTGATCAAACCTCTCCAATTCTCTCTTTAAATACACCGGACATTTTTTACGATATGTCTTCTCAAACAGACTGTGAACAGTCCCAACAAACAATGTGTCATTTAAATGGTTGGGGGCAGGGATGGATAACCAATCATCAGCCCGAAGCAGACACAGTGGTCATAAGAAAAATGGTAACGGGAAAGCGGTACCCCTTGTTCATTGTGAAGTGTTCGCCACGTGGAATCGGGAGACATGTTGGGCGCTTCGGACGTCCTGGGGGCACGGGGAGAGGGGGATGCCATCCTAAGTGAAAACTGTGTCGTACAGTGGTGCCGCACACTAATCATAACTTCTGAAGGAAATCATGTCCAACGCGGTTGTGTTGGGACCCGGGTGGGGGTATAGTTTGCATCCCAATTGGGGGCTGGGGCGCGTACTCATGTTATCCCAACCAATTAATGCCGTTCAAGTTTGAGGTCCTGTTGGGCAAAACTGTGTCTTGAAATTTTGTAAAGTGAAGACCATCCTTAATGGGGGAACCCGGACAGTGGCAGATTATTATTATTATTATTATTTTCAAAATAAAATACATTAGGAATTTTATCAGGAGAATTTTGATCTTTTGCGACAAGGACACGACTATCCATTCGGTTGACTGGTGCAACCTTTTAGGTGGGTCATTCGCCATACTCCTCAGTCGTAGCCTATGATCGCCTGGCATTTTATATGAATTATATTCTAATATGAGAATGTGTTTTATTCCAAGGTCTAAATCGCTATGGTATTTTAATTCCGGCGAAAAGAACGTGGATTAGTCATTTTATATTGCCTGAATATGCAAGTGTCTTGGCTAATTCTGAACTACAGCAAATGATAATTCTTTTCTGGCCAAATTACTTACGGTTTCTTAACACTTGTACTCCCGCTATCAATTAAATTTGGCATTTCTCTTGTTTCGCGTATAACTCGGGGTCGCCACTGAGAAGGAAGAGGTAACCGTCCTATCACCTAACTTCACCTCTTGGCGTCTGAGCACGTTAGTGCACGCCAGGGGAACCGGTTCGTCAGGATGCAATCGGCCTATTATTAAAATTCCAAATTTGAAGGAAGATGGTGATATAAACTTGAAATTCTCAATAAAGACCGTAATCAAATTTTTAGATTGACAATCTGTGGATAACCTAAGTACTGGGCCACAGTGGTTAAGAACTGCCATGTGAGATTTCTCTTCAATGGACTTTAAAATACTGACCGTTGCTTTTATCGTAAGTTGAGCACTAGGGATTCTGATTATTGGTGAAGCACTTTAGTGCGAAGAGGGGAACTACAGAAGTGGAATCTACAGTTTGGCGAATTTGACCAGCCCACCCGCATTTGGGCGGGTGTCCCATTGGCACCAGCTGTAGATGCGTATGCCCGTATGGACGACGTGTTGTGAGAGGTTCGGGTCGAAAGTTTGCGGCAGGTGAACATGGTTTTATGGGATCGAGTAGATTTTAAGGACTTATTCCAAAAATACATGTGATGAGATTAGCGGCTCTGGAGGCACTCGTAAAATGTGAGAGGGAAGAGTGTGGCAGGAATGGCTTAGCCCTAAACATCCCTGCTGCACTGTAATTGGGTCCGTCTTACATTACGCAAGGCTGTGACTGAACATATATTCTAATGAGCATAGCTTTATTCTAATGATCCGACCGTATATCGATATCGACATTGAATATGTTTGTGACCCTATAAGTGTATTATTCTAGTGATATTGCCCTTAATTAAACAAACTCACACCAAAGCATATTTAGAGGTTTGGATGAAGACGGCCACGGCTTTATTGGCTAACTTACATGGTATAGTGTACCAAATCCCAGCGGGCTGATATATACTTTTAGTGCTGACCGTCTGCTATGTAATGACACATCAGCAACCCCCAGTATGATACATATTTTGTCTCATTAGATACCGTAGCACCCACGCTCCTAAACCCTAGGAGGGGTGACAACATAGAGTGATCAGCACACACTTACCGCTACCCACACCCACACTGGGTAGACAACACGTCCCTCGGGAAACACATCGAATGGACAGCCACATACCCGGATGCCCCGCGGGAATTCGTCAAGGTGGCACCCACCCACTCGGGAAACACATCGAGTGAAGATCACACATCACGTAGACTGCACGTCCCTCGGGAAACACATCGATTGGACAGCCACATAACCGGGTGCCCCGCGGGAATTCGTCGAGGTGGCACCCACCGAATGAGTTCTATCTCATATACAAACTTTCTTAACTGAAACCCCTATCTGCCCGCCAGAATTCGGCCGCGTACAGTAAAATGTATATGACAAAACCGATGAGAAAGCCCTGACATTGGTGCACACATAACTGTTCAATGTTACAAATGTATTCTTTGAACCATGTCAATCGCGAAAGCGTACAATAAATTTGGCAACTGCAAACTGTTTCGACGAAATCTTTAACTCAGGAGATTCCTTCCTAGTTCCAGCACTTGCTCTTCGTACCTACAAAATATAAGAGAAGAGAAAAACAGCAGCATCTATTCTCTTGAGCCAGGGCATACACCGAGTCTACAAATATGATAGTGTAACGGTTCACCGTTTGTGTAGAGAACAGTTTGAATCAGGAGCCGTGTACTACCGCTGGAATGTGGAAGAACGACCTTGACCCGTGTCGTCAGCGTCGAGCAAGGCAGATATCAGAAATGCATTCCCCCGTATTTCTCGCTTACCAGAGCGAGATAGGAGTTGCCCTTTACGTGGAATTTTCTCTACAAATTATAGATTGGGACGGCATGCTCATTCATGGACTATGAACTGTAATTTCGCTGTGGAAGACGATCTTCATTGCGGGCGAAACGTCTCCGTTCGTGAGGAAGCCTCCTGTGAGGACTTTTTGGGTGTGGAGAGTGCACACCCTATTTAATCTCGAGCAGACGGAGGGAGCGGGGTCAGACCAGAAAGAGAGAGCTGGAGGAACACGTCCAGGTACAGCCTGTAACTTATTGGTTTTTGGCGTAATTTACGGTTGGGCGTAAAGGCAGTTGTTTTGGCCTGGGAATCTAAAAGATTATAAATCCTGTAGTGTGTACAACCTGTGAAAGACACGTAAAACCAATGTAAATTCGTTGGTTTGCCTTTTCAATGCGGCAACGTGTTTGCGCGGTGTGCATAATTTAGGGAACACGTCCGACTGGCGTGTTGTATGTAGTTGGGGGTATACTATAATACTGTAGTGAGACATGTGTTTGCCTGTAGCACATTTAGGCAACTTGCATGGTCTAACTTCAGTATAAAATAGGGCTTTCAGGTCTATACCAGTAGGTTGATAATTTCGACAATATTGCTGTGCTATCTCGCTGCACTGGGACTAAAGCCACAATATTTGTTGATCTTCTTGGCCGTGTAGCGGTATATGACAATAGTCAGGGGATTCCCTCCACCCCCAGAAATATGCAACTGCACTAAATACAGAGATAAATCAACCAAGTTTCCCCCTGCCATAATCCTACAACGTATCGTGTAGCCTGTTTATTCGTCGCAGACGGCCGGGCAACGCTATACGGGACGGAAAAGGTCGCAGTATTACAGCCGGCGGTGCGAGCCAAGACACAGGCGGGCGAGCCATTTTCGTCGGGAAATATCGATAAACTGGGCCGGACGCTTTGGGAGCAAGAAAGGTCGCAGACAGCTACCCAGACGGCGTATAGCTGGCCAAAGACAAGTTAAAGATACAGGTCACAGATCACACAAGAAAGATACAGAACACAGATTCCACCAAGAGGAATATGTGTATTTATCACACATTACAAGAAAATCAAGACCCACAGATCATAAACAGTACAGTACAAGTACAGACATACAGATCACAGATTATACAGTCAAGAAAGCTACAGAACACAGATCCCACAAGAAGGATATGTGTATTTATCACACATTAAAGAAAGATACACAGAGCACAGCCCACACAGAAAAAGACAAGAAATACAGATCACAGACCGCACAGTAAAGACAAGAAATACAGATCACAGACCGCACAGTAAAGGCAAGATACGGTGCAGGCGGGCCTCGTTTTACCGATGTAAAAGTGGTAACAAGACTTACAGACTGTACAGTCAAGCCAAGGCACAGATTACAGCGGTAAAGAACAGACAGGGTCAAAGACAAGATACAAGTTACAGACAGTAAAGAAAAGACAAGGCACAGCATAGACAGACTTCCCCTCCCGAGAAACGTTGACTAAACGTGAAATCTACAGACCTGCGACCGGGTCGCCAAAGGTCGCAGAAGGTCGCAAAAGGTCGCAGTGGCTTGCGACCGGGTCGCAGAGGGTCGCCAACGACAGATGACATGCAGTAATGATGTTTCATCGGTACCAGATGAAATGGTAATACAATATATACCCAAGTAATTGTCCTGACGGTCCCTGAGAGTTGAGTGGTGCGTGATACTTACCTGAGAGATCGTCGTGAAGTCGTGTAGTCACAGGCGTGTCTATAGACGGGTCGCAGCAGCCGTAAGGGTTGAGACGCCGGGCTATACTTACCTGTGCGGGAAGCAGACTGGTGAGCTGACAAGTTAGGGTCAGGCTCCGACGACTGGGGGTGAAGAACACGCCGGGTTGCCACGTCTCTGGAGAGAGCGTCACTGCCGTGACGTTCCAACGACTGGGTGTCGTATCTGGAGAGAGCGTTACCGCGTAACGTTCCAACGGGCCGTGACGTTTCAGCGACTTGGGGCCATATCTGGAGAGAGCGTCACTGCCGTGACGTTCCAACGCCTGAGGGTATATATATATTGGGGGAGAACGTTACCGCCGTAACGTTCCAACGGGCCTTGACGTTTCAACGACGGGGTGCCATCCCTGGAGAGAGCGTTACATCCGTAACGTTCCAACGACGGAGGAAGAGAAGGGCCAGCAGCCAGGCCGCCCTTATCCCCAGAAGAGAAGGGCCAGCAGCCAGGCCGCCCTTATCGCGCATAGACATAAAGCACTATATTAACTATAAAGCTATATGCATACACTCTCATATATATATTATTGCCATATAACATCAAGCTTAAACTGCACACATTCTCTTCTATTATCCACATATACCCCAGGGATACGTTTAACTCTATATGCACACACCAAGTGTACGTATCCGTTAACTTTATGTGCACACGCCAAGTGTACGTATCCGTGAACCTTATATGCACACACCAAGTGTACGTATCCGTGAACCTTATATGCACACCCCAAGTGTACGTATCCGTTAACTTTGTGTGCACACATCCTCTCACATCACGTGTATATATACATCAAGTTTATTTGCATACACTCCCCTAGTGTCTGTACATATATGTAAATATCTTAACGTTACATCTCCTTAGACATTCTGTCTAAGCCACGCGGTTCTACGCTATTATTTGTAACCGCGTATACTATTTGTGCAGAATATACCATAATAGACCTTTACATGAGCGTCAGTCATCCTTGTAGGGTTGTGATCATCTCTTCGAGCCCCGGATCTCCACTAGTGAAGGGGTTAACGACGGTGACGGCCAGAATGCCAGTGGGCAATCCCGGTTATTGATTCGTTTTCTCGTAAACACCACGACTGGTCCTGCTCGTACACGTTACAATAGATACATAAACCAGAATATTTCATCACAGCTATTGTTCTGCCCAATATAAGATACCCACGACAGCTGGGCCCACATTATGCGTGCATTTTAACTGCAATAGACAATACTAATTAGTAAGTCAAGGGTGGGCGGGAAGGAAATGTGAAGACGAAATTAATCGTGTGTGTGTTCCACAAAACCCCGACGCGAGAGGCCGATGAATTCAAGGACCCCCCAACAGGAACAATTGCCTATGCAATTCAATCATGTGGCGACAACATGACAACTGCGCAGTCTATCACACCAAGGGAGGCTACTCTTACCAGTAAATCTCACAACTCCAACTGGGCAGGCAATACAGAATAAAGTGGTTTATCTTTAAAGGATAAACAGTATTATTCTAGTGATATTGCCCTTAATTAAACAAACTCACACCAAAGCATATTTAGAGGTTTGGATGAAGACGGCCACGGCTTTATTGGCTAACTTACATGGTATAGTGTACCAAATCCCAGCGGGCTGATATATACTTTTAGTGCTGACCGTCTGCTATGTAATGACACATCAGCAACCCCCCAGTATGATACATATTTTGTCTCATTAGATACCGTAGCACCCACGCTCCTAAACCCTAGGAGGGGTGACAACATAGAGTGATCAGCACACACTTACCGCTACCCACACCCACACTGGGTAGACAACACGTCCCTCGGGAAACACATCGAATGGACAGCCACATAACCGGATGCCCCGCGGGAATTCGTCAAGGTGGCACCCACCCACTCGGGAAACACATCGACTGAAGATCACACATCACGTAGACTGCACGTCCCTCGGGAAACACATCGATTGGACAGCCACATAACCGGGTGCCCCGCGGGAATTCGTCGAGGTGGCACCCACCGAATGAGTTCTATCTCATATACAAACTTTCCTAACTGAAACCCCTATCTGCCCGCCAGAATTCGGCCACTAGAATGTGTCTAAACACATTCACCCACCAAGAATTCTACCTGCCTATTAATTTATTTAGTTTACAAATGCTTGAAATCATTCGCTCTGAGAATGGCAAATACTAAGGAATTGCGCATCCTACTTAAACCTAAAAGGTGAATTTTTGTTCCAAATGCCGTGACCACTATATATGGCTAACACGTTTTCATGTTGATATGAATGCACACTTGAACAGACTGCGAAGCACGATTCTTACTGAAACTGCCACTGGCAATGCCAAAATGTAGCTATGTCATGCTTACTTACGGGTGCTCTTATTGGTTGGCAATTGGCGTGAAACCCGACCACTTTCAAGTGTTCGATAACAGGCCCATTTCAGCGTGGGGCCCAAGGCCAGAGCTATATCCTGTGACACTTCCAACCAAACAATAACACTTCAAATACAGCGAATAGACCCCCCGGAGCAACAAATGCTGATATCTCCTTCGCACGATCTGTCAGTGGAGCTTGCCGAAATCCTTTCAGAAGATCAAACTTTGACACGAACTTGACACTTCCCACTTGATCAATGCAATCGTCAATGCGTGGAATAGGGAATGTGCCTGTTTTGGTCAATGTGTTTACCTTTCTGTAGTCAGTACACATCCTGTAACTGCCATCTCGCTTTGGAACGAGAATACAAGGTGAACTCCAGTTACTATTACTTGGTTCAATGAAGTCATTGTCCAACAAATACTGAATCTCTTTTTTCATGTAGTTTTGTTTAATGGGATTCAAACGATATGGGTGCTGCTTCACTGGATTAGAATCTCCGACATTGACGTCATGTGAAATTTTATCAGTCCGAGTAGGAATATCGGGAAACAAATGTTCATATTGAATGAAGCCTAGACTCTTCAACAGACTCTCTAACAGCAAACAATAACAAATGTATGCCTTCATCCCGGTCTTTCTCAGGGTCAAAACAATAAGCCCTAATCATGTTATTTAATGTCTGGTGAATCTTTCTAATGCGCCTTGGCTTTCTGGGCGGTATGCAGATGATTTGTACTGCTTTATTCCCAATTCATGCATGACTTGTTGAAAGATTCCTGACATGAAATTAGATCCCTGATCAGACTGAACAGACTGGGGTAGGCCGACAAGTGTGAAAAACTTAACTAAGGCCTTAACACTAGTTTTTGCCTTAATATTCCGTAAAGGAATGGCCTCAGGGAACCTGGTTGAAGCACACATGATTGTTAACATGTATTCATTGCCTGACTTTGTTTTTGGTAATGGACCAACATAATCTATAATCACCCTACTAAATGCTTCCTCAAATGCAGGGATTGGTTGTAGAGGGGCCTTTGGTATGGTTTGGTTTGGTTTTCCTACCATTTGACATGTGTGGCATGACCTACAAAATTCTGTAGCATCTTTCTTTAAATTTGGCCAATAGAAATGATTTAGAATTTAGTAATATGTTTTATTAACGCCTAAATGGCCTGAAAGAGGTGTTTCATGCGCTAGTCTCAGGATATCTGAACGATATGAATTTGGTACTACAATCTGATACTTAACTGCCCACTCATCATCAGGTGATACATCTGGCGGTCACCATTTGCGCATAAGAATACCATTCTTACAAAAGTAACACACAGGCTCTTGGGTTACATCACACTCATCTACTGCCCTGTCAAACAACTTGGAAATGTCCTGGTCACTATGCTGTTCATTAACCAGCTGTGATTTTGAAATTTTGTCATTAGAACATTCCAATTTGCTATCAAAATGTGGCTTATCAGCCTCATCATTGAAACACACAAAGGTGTCGGCCAAACAAACGTCATCGATGACGCCATCTTTAAGAGACTTTTCAGACTTCTCAGCCAATTTACTCATGGCTCTAGTAACTGCACAAGCAGGATACAAACCTGGAATTTCGTCTTCAACTGGATCATGGATCTGATCCAAACAAGGCTTGTCAGTTACAATCTGAACACCCGCAAATGGTAAATTACCTTTAATACCCACCGTAACAGGTCCAGAAATCAAGTCGTAAGACAGATGACCGTTATGGAGCGGAATGGGTGTATGATTTACAGAATATACCCCTTTAATCAGGACATTACTGCCTGCAGATGAAGAATCAGAAAACGGCAAAGTATCTGCCAACAAAAGAGACTGGGACGCGCCCGTGTCTCGCAACATCTTCACGGGAGTAGCATTAGACAAATCACTTGAAAGTGACACAAAACCATGGTGGATAAATGGTTCAAAAATCTCCATAACAGGATTTGAAAAAACTGTCAACCGTATCCTTGATAGAACTAATAGGAACAGTGTCCCTGGTCATCTTAACGTCATATACAGTATGAACGTCACTAACCTGCTTGGGTAAAGATCTTGAAGTGAGGAAACCACTGGGCTTTTGAAATTACAACACATATAAGGGAAAATAAGGGCTTGATCTTGTTGTTTTCTTTTCAATTTAAAACAATTAGCCATTAAATGATCTTCCTTCTTACAATAATTGCAAACGGGAGATTTATTTTGAGTGTTAAAAGTGGGTGACTGAGACTTTGTGTTTGACCTTTGACCTTTATAACTGGGGCTAAAAGTTTTAGGCCCTGAGAAAGAACTGGGTTTGTTACCTGAGAGATTAGACTGGAATGAACTTGGCTTAACAGCATTGACAAATGATAATTTGTGTCAGAGCGTATTCGTCAGCAAATCGTGCTGCTTGATCTAAAGTGTTGGCATTCTTTTCATCAAGAAATGTTCTAATATCACCATGGATACACCTTTAAATTCCTCTACCAGCATAAGCTGGCTAAGGCTTTCAAAGTTGTTGTCAATTTTAACCGAAGCACACTACCTATCAAATAACTGTTCGTTAGAACGTGCAAATTCTACACGAGTCTGAGAGTTTTCTTTTTCACAACTACGAAAATTTTGTCTGTAGGCTTCAGGAACTAATTCATAACCTTTAAGGATTAAATCTGTCACTATATCATAATTGATGATTGCTCTACCGTCACTTGAGTGTAAATTACAAGCGTCTAGTCCGTCATTCATAATTCAGCCGTCGTCCATTAGAGAATATCCGCGTCCATAATCCAAAGACCTATTCCATATTCCATATAACAGTATTAGCACCAAATTCAAAAGACAATCATAGTATACATAAAGATAGGCTTGTTTCCTGCAAGAGAGAAGCGGTCAACAGTTTTCAATGATGCCGGCAAGACATCATGATGTTCCAAAAATATCAAATCCGTATCGCTGATCAGCATTCTTAATCCATAATATTCGTTGTGAAGTCGTATCCCTTGCCTTTCCGATCAAAACACTTTGAAGAAGTAAACTTCAATTTTCTTTTGGCCAGTTTAAATTTTCAGCAATTTTCTCAAAATGCAGAAAATATTTATCAGCTTCTTTTTCCTAAAATGATGGGACGAGATGTATTCGACGAGCCGCATCAAATCTTGATTGTGATTGTATAGGTGCATGTGCAGGAGGACTTGTAATTCCATATGCTTCATTTCTAACTGGAACTTCCTTTCTTCCCTTTCTCTCTCTAATTCTCTGTCTTTTTCTAACTTTTCTCTCTCTAACTGAAACTGCCTTTCTTTCTCTATCTCTCTTTCCTCTTTTTCAAATTCTAATTTCTTTAATTCCAGCTGATTTTGCAATTCTAATTTCTTTATTTCCAAATCATCAGCTGTTTCCTCAGTTAAATTAAAATCACTTTCATCCCAAAGTTGTTTGCTAACAAAATGTTTAATAATGAGTTTCTTAATTTCTTGCTTTCTCAAAGATGTTTTAACTTTAATTTGTAGGAATTTACACAGCGCGAACAAATCCTCTTTGCGTAGTTCCTTAAATACCTCCTGACTAGGCTCTGAAGCAAACTGTGCTGGGTCAAATGACATGCTGATACTATACTACTCCCCGACTTCACAAATTTAGACAATGTATCAAAGCTGTATCAATTTAGAACTATGTGGCAAAGCTGATCAGCTGGCAGCTATAATGTAAACAAACCTCGCGGACGAGCCTCCAATTTCTGTCACGTCAAATTTACGATAACAGAAAAACGTAACAGAAAATGTGTGGAGTCAAAGATTAACAATCAAATATTTATTCACAATACTAAAATGATATACAAATTAAATAAGGTCAATACAACAAATAAATGTGAAATATAGTCTTACTGTTCAATGCTATACCGGTGTATACTTCACAGTCCGTGTTGTGCACAAATCTTTTCACAGTCCGTGCCGACGTGTACAAATCACTTTTCTGTATTTTGGTAGTCCAACACTGCTCGGTTGTTTAGAGTCCCAGTAAAAGTCCAATTTCCGACAGTTCAATCACGTAGATTACACAGAACAGCCAAAAGTCACCTTCAGTCAGCACAGCCAAAAGTCAATTCACATGAGTATACAGTCCGCAGCAAAGGTAACATAGTAAGTATAACGCACCCACATAAAGCCAGTTTGAATTCCTCCCGAATAGGGAGTGAGTGAGTGAATAACTGAGTGTTACGCTATTTATACTATTTATGCTGCATTCCAGTACATTCTACCAAATCAAGAAGCCTCTCGAATATGCATTACATCATCGTCTGACCTACATGTAGATACAATATAATAATCTTCTAGAAAGATCGAAGTGATTAACCCACGTAAACAAGCTTGCGTCATATATTCTAGAAGCATCCTGTCTCATAATAGACTACAATACCATGACAGTGCGTTGTTGCATTCATGCATAATTATGTAATATGAGGAAAAACAAAGAAAGAATTATAGGTTCGTGTGCATTTTTTTTAGCTGTAGACACTGATAAACGGACTGACCCCTGCTACATTTGATCAACCAAAGAACATAGGGAATAGCCCTGGTTTTGAAGCATATTCATGAAAAAATTACATAAATAGTATTTAACTTTTCCCTATACGGTACTCTAACTGTTTGTAGATAAACACATTGTCTATCAAAATTTATTAAATTGAATGAATGCTGCGCAAAATTCTCCGCCAGAAGACTTTAAAGTAATTCACTATCTCTTACCCTAGGAAAGGGAGATAACCTACTGGGAAAAGCAGGCAAAAACATGGGAAATGGCCGCCAAAGCCCAAAACCACCAGCGGACATCCTTAATTCATGTTTGCAAATAAGCTTTATAGAAAGGGAGGAATGTTCTTTGCCTGCCGCGGCAGTGCTTTCTAGTTTTAGCTTTTTCGTCTGTATTATATTGTTTTTGGGAAATACCATCATGAAAGTGGGACAGGCAAATATTCGATCGCTTAATATATCATTTCCTTTGAGAGATAGTCAAAAAACAATGTATCTATGTGTTATGTCTCACAGAGATTTGGCAACCAAACTGGAACCTTTAACAGTAGCTCTCTGGAGTACTGGCATGTGAACAAATGGACGCGACCAAATGTGATAGAGGCAAGGTCATGGAGTGCCATCTTGGTCCGTAATGATGAAGAGCGTCAAACGCAGTGACTTAGTTGGGATCTGCAGGCGGCGTGGACCAACGTTTACCAGGTTAGGGCAATCCCGCTCTCTAAAATGGAGATAAAAAAGGTCGCTTTTGCTCAATAAATCAGTTCACATAATGAATTCAGCAAAATCCTCTTGAGGCGCACACAGACATATATATCCGCATCAAATGGTAGTAAAAAATAAATTGTCATCTATCTAATTTGCATAATAATAGGCCAAACATCTGTCGTGCTGTTTACCCAACATTAACTGGTTCCGGTTCTTCAAATGGAACAATAGATAAATTAATGTGCCTTAATTTTTAAGCATTGGTTAAGAAGGAATAAAATGTTATTGAGCAAAAACGAATTTTTTTATCTCCATTTTAGAGAGCTGGATCGCCCTAACCGGTGTACACCAATGGTCACTCTTGCCTCACTGGGACAACTTTTGCGGCATAATTAGATAGAGTTAGTAGGGGGGTCCCATTATTACGGGGGATTTCAATGCCAAGCACCCCTACTGGTTTAACAAGAAAGTTAAGCTTCACGGACCATTACTTCTGGATATTTTGCACAAGTACGGTTTACATCGGTAGTGAATAATACCAGACCAGGGGCCTTATTCACGAACGCCACTTAAGTTACGGGCCTCTTAGTACTTTGCGGGGACGTTAAGAGCGATTTGCGAGAATGTTACGTGTGCAAAGTGGTATTCACAAAACCACACTTAAATGCCTCTTAAAATTACGAACCACTTAAAGTTACGGGCCTCTTTGAATCTGACGGTGGTGGGTAAATACGTTAATATATTCCTATCATGGAACCTGAGAACAGCCTTCGTTACCACTAAAAATGTTATCAAACCACTTCACCATGTCCTTTGTGTAAGAAAGACTCAGGTCACGCATGAAAATTGGTTTGCGTTCTATTTTCTTCATTCTTTTGTGATTGTGAGTAGAATTTGGTATGGTGGCCAATACTCGCCATTTAGTGTTGTCGTGTTGTGCTTCCGTGGTGGTGAGATGTCGTGTCGACATGCCGTCATATCGCATTGTCGTGCGTTTGTGTTGTCATGTCGTCATGTCGGAATTAATTTGTCTTGTCTTGCTGCCATACTATCGAATTTCCGGGTCACTATGATTCCACGCCGGTGTGCACTTGTCGTGTTATTGTGTAGCCTTTTTTCATGTCGTCGTGTTGACAAGCTTCTTTCAAAGATCAGGCGCATGGATATATCTGAGCATGTTTGTTGGAATGTAACACGGCAATACCGCATTGCGACATCATTGTGACAAGACACGGCAACACAGCTGTACGACAACACGACAATTTTCAGCTTCAAGCTCGCCATTTAGATGACTGTTCCTCCAAATGAATGCATCATGGGCAGAGCCCGGCCACCTTGCTACAACAGTCATAAACTTCTTCTTATGATCAAAAACAGCCATGACATTAAGGGCGTGGAAATTTTTCCTGCAAACGAAGGCACCTTCGTCGTCATTTGGACGATGTTCCGTCTACACAACCCAAGACATTGGGCATAGCAGCATGCTCGTGGAAACCTTCCTTCATCTCCTGATGTACTTCAGCTCTTCGTGGAAAGCGAATGATGTCGGTGGCATGCCTGCACAAGGCGCTCGACACACTTGCGACTATTCGCGACACAGAGGGTTGGCTGATACCATTTAGGTCAGCATTCGCGAGTTGGAAATTGCCCGTTGCATAATAGGGCAGCGTACACAGCACTTGAACACTAGCTGGTATTGCCTGGGATCTTCTGGTGGGGTGTGTTATTTCACCATTAATCAGATCGATGACTTCCATAATCAAATTTCGTGGAATTCTATACCGTTGGATTAATTCAGAATCTCTATATATATCTAAAGGGTTTGTCCTATCCCTAAAGACCCTTTCACGACGGAAATTTCGGCCGTTCAACATCCCTTGCAGTAGCAGAAACGCCATTTCGAAACCCGTCTAACCATATAGTAATGTCATCCCCTCTTACCGCTAAGAGAGGTTTAAGGGGGCTCTAGAGCTCCCGTAACATAAGATATGATTTAAGAGGATGTTACGTGTTCTGTTAAGTTAAGAGTAGTTCGTGAATGCCACCACTTTCGCAAAGTTGACTCTACGTGCGGCTTAAGTGTCTCTTAGGCCTTAAGAGCGCTTCGTGAATAAGGCCCCTGCAAGGCATAGCTCTATAATAGACCTTACCATGGTTCAGGGCATGGTCCAAACGGCCATGATTCGTCTATCAAATCCGAGCCATGGCGAATAGCTTGTACACCACAACGAATACCAGTCACTTCAATCGGAATATTCGCATTCGTGAACTTATGACCTCTCCAAACATGCACATATTTGCACGAATTAAGCGCCAAGAATGTGTCGTATATTTCGACTCCTTCCGGTTGCTTTGAAGTCGGATGTTTATATCCGTGAATGTTTTGACTTAAGAGACGCCCCATGTTGTTTCCTCTCGAACTTCAAAGGATTTGTCCTCCAGCTTTTTCTCCACGTTAACTGGGCATTCATCCAAATATATCGCGATCCCACGAAGGTGAGGTATTAACGCCGTCCGTGCATTGGCTGATATTATAACCCTACCTGTCCAGGCCGGAGGGGCGGGGCGGGGGGGTCATTTCATCTTCAAAACAGGCAGATTTTGGCAGATCTTCCGAAATTTTCATTTATGTGTTTTCATAGATTTCACCCAATTTCCGCGAAGAAAAGAAGGAATTTTGGAGCAAAATGACGAAAACATCACTTTTCTGGTACCACACATGGCCGCCATCTTGAATATACCCATGATCTCGGGGAGGGGAGGGGGTGTATGTAAATGGGCTCAAAATGACATCAATATGATAAACCAAAAAGTCACGGAGAGTCGGATTTCATATTTTTGTCGTTCCGGAGATAGGGGAGAAAGTTTGGTCCCCCAGGCCAGATATGGTTAAACGGACAGTTCCAGTAATAACTTTATATACAGTCCCAGTCTGCCTGAAGGGCCTGGTACGGAGGTACGGAGTATACAGACCTGCACTATGTAGGATGGGTACAGAGAGGAATAGACTGATATTTCGGAGTGGGCTGTCTGATATTTCGGAGTGGGCTGTCAGAGAAGTGGTCATCTTGCTACAGACCATACATTCATAACTTTCAGGATTGGTCAACGGCAAACAAATTTTCGGGAGAGTAAGTGGGATTTTCGGAATACAGACAGGGCAAATTGGAAAATTGGGACAAGCATCGTCTTTAGGTCTCGGCTCTGTGATTAGGCATAGAAATGATGTCATCAGAAGTATCAGTTTGATCAATCAATCAATCAATTTTAAATTTAGATGGCGTGTGCAGCTGCGAAGCAGCTATGTACGCCAATGACTATACATTGAGTTTGCTTTTTTTTAAACTTTACATTTTCAGGCTGATATAAATAGTATAGAGTTGAATATCTGTGTAGGATGTTATAGTATGAAGCAGAGAGAGCTTCCACAGATAGTATTATTATTAGATGACGAGGCAGGTTAGAAGATTTCGAAGAGGAGTGGTACATAAATATCAACAGCAAGTACTTGTATAAATGTCACGACGAGCCAATTCAATAAAAAGTTAAAAATTCATTAAAAAGCCCAATATAATATAGACAATATAAATAAGTATATCATATATATATATATACATATATAAGCATGCGGTACTTTAAGGTTATGAAACTGCTGTTACTACCTAAATCGGCGAGTGCGTAACATAAAATTAGCAACTGCCTTAAAAACTTTGTCTCTGTTTCGTTCTGGGTTAAGAACATGCTCAAAAGTTGGGTTAAATACACCAAAAAGTAAAAGTTCATTAAATAACCTTTGGCGTTCATTAGTATGCCGCCTGTACGTCATTAAATAATGTTGAACTGTGTCCTCCATGTCACAAGTTTCACAGCTGGGTGCCTGGCCATACTATGTAATACACTATTGACCGCAATTCGACCAGATAATAATCTGAAGATAAGCACCTCAGCCCGTCGATTGAAAAGCGATATATTACCAGTAGTAACACAAGGCTGAAGTGCATAATAAAAACGACCTGTTGTTGAATATCGCCATTCCTCCTGCCAAATATCAGTGAATCAGGACCTCAATGGCATCCCAACCTCATCAACATTCAGCCCTACAGGGATGGCGATATCATTTAAAAGCAGAGCCTTTTTTGCAAGCTGGTCAGCTAATTCATTTCCATAAACATTACAATGGCCAGGCACCCACTCGAAGCACACCGTGCAGCCGGCATAAGATAAAGTTGTAATAACATGCAATATTTCATATAAAATTGGAGAGCTTTTATTCCATACAAAATTACGCATAGCATGCACAGCACTTAAAGAATCAGTAAAAATGACAGCTCTAAAGGGCTTTAAATCTCTTAACCAATGCAAAGAGCATAGAATTGCAACAAGTTCCGTTTTAAACACAGAAATATTATCACTCAATCGTTTGAATGAGTAAACTTCATTTCTGGTACAACAAAGGACGCCCCTGTTCTACCAGTATCCGGGCATTTGGAACCGTCAGTATATATATGTACATACCCACCCCAATTAGATCAAATATGTGCTTTAGTGTATAACTCCAACATATTTTGAGGCTCAGATTTTCGAACTTTATTATGCAAATCATCCGATATAAATGGACTTACTAATTGCCATGGTGGAAATGCAGGGGTAAATAAATTAGACATCGAGAAATTGTCTATAGCTAATTCATTGAATAATTGTTTAGCCCGTATACTAAATGGTTGAGCACGTTTCACAGCTCTATTAGTGAAGGAAGCATCGTACCATGCATGAATCTTTTAATGTTTCACTCGCAGGATTATCTGGAGATATTTTTAATTTCAGGGCAAATTTAAGTGTAAGCCATTTTCGCCGAATATATAGTGGAAATTCATTACATGTTACCTGTGATGCATGTAGCGATGTAGAACGCATAGCCCCCGTACATATACTCAAGGCCTTATAGTGGACCGAGTCCAACTTGGCCTTGAGGGTATGCGCAGCTGAATCATAGGCTTGACAACAATAGTCAAGACGGGAACGGATCAATGCTTTATATAAAAGTAATAAAAGTATCAGTTTGACTTTGAGACCATACGTTATGTATAGAATGGTTGCTGCCTTGGTCATGGTGCCCAAGGCCAAAAGTTGATGTGCATTTCTTCAGTGAGTTGATTCATTTTCATTAATGTTTTCATAATTGAAGATGGAGACAGTGTGCCGGAATTGACTGGAAGAATTCTTTGGACTGTTTGAATAACTGAGGAGAAAATATACATAATTTTAGCTAAGCATCCATTCATCCTTCATAACAATGTCAACTTTCAGTACTCTTAGTAATAAACACATACAAATTTGTGTCTATAGAGATGAAAATTATATATTTATAGATTTTGTTTCACATTCTGCTTCAAAAATGCAATATCAGAAGTATTCAACTCATAGCCGAAATTGGGGAAAACAGCGAAAATATTACACCATTTCACCTTCAAAAATGGCCACTGTCTGACAGAATCTGGTCAAAGTTCCAGACAACTTTGACTCTCCCGTAAATTCAGTGATAACAAGTTATATTCTGTTTTATATCACATCGTACTTGATTTGTGGAGAACTCAATTGTGCTTTAATTTACTTACATGTAAACATTTTATTTAAAAATCACCTGCTATGCCTACTGTGCATGAAGACAAAGGTGATGATCATTGGATAAAAAAGTTACATGATAGACACTCGACAATGTAACCGAAATATTGTGGCTTCGCCCCCTCGAGCACATCTTCGAATACTACACGTGAACGTTAGTGTAGTATTTAACTTGAAATGTGAAGATACATCGAGCACAATATTTGCCATACATTGTCTCATGTCATCATGTAACTATTACTCACAGTCCGAGTGGGTAAATACAAGACCTCATACACGGACGATTACACAGAGAAAATGAATCCAGTTCTCCAAAACCTCTAACTGTGGCGCTCTTCTTATCTATCTGGCTTCCTGCACCACATCATTTTAATGATGGCGTGATTTTCTACCCTGTTATTTCGTATACACACGCCTCGAGCAAACCATTGAGTGACCGACAAATTATTTGACCCAGCCAATGCCTACGAATTCATGTAACTCTAAGCTACGATAATTAATTACTTAGCATTTCTGCGTAATCGTTGTCAACTTCAAAACGTTTGTAACGGTGACATTTGACCATATTAGTAGTACTATACTGATCATTCGGATATCTTTGCTAGCGAGACGTGTTCCTTATTACAAGCGTCTAGTCCGTCATTCATAATCCAGCCGTCGTCCATTAGAGAATATCCGCGTCCATAATCCAAAGACCTATTCCATTTCCATATAACAGTATTAGCACCAAATTCAAAAAGACAAAAGTATACATAAACATAGGCTTGTTTCCTGCAAGAGAGAAGCGGTCAACAGTTTTCAATGATGCCGGCAAGACATCATGATGTTCCAAAATATCAAATCCGTATCGCTGATCAGTATTCTTAATCCATAATATTCGTTATAGAGTCGTCATCTAAAAATGATGTACCTCAGTCACGCTTTGATTGTGACTGTTCATATGAGTACCATGAGGATCTTGAAGTACATGGGCTCATACGGCCCCTAGCCCCGGGTTAAGCGGAATTAGACACATGTTACGAAACGTAACGCCATAGATCTTGCACGCTACGTTCGTATTTTGCTATCAGCATGCGATATGTATCGCCAAATTTGAGAAACTTTGAGTGGAGGCGCTTGGTGGAATAGCCCTGTTTTATAAGTTTCTGCAACAATGTTTTGTGACGTTGATTAAAATCATCACATTTAACACAGGATCTAGCAAATGCTACTAAGCGAGATATGTATACGCCATATGCAGGTCCCACTGGAATATTACTATCCAGAAAGGGATAGTTTACGATGTCGAAATTGTAATCATCTCTTTTGTCATAAAGTCGACGAGAGAGAATGCCGCTTCATTTTTATAGAGATAGAGATCTAAATAAGATGTGCCTGTAGGGCTATCTGTAGTTTCCTTCAAATCCAGTGAAGGTGGATATATATCCTTCACTGCGTCATTTATATAGCGATTATCCACAGCGAGAAGATCGTCTATATAGCGTTTGGTGAATGAGAAGGAACGGGCTTTGAATGGATCGGTTTTTGAAAGCGCCTGCATATAGTCATATTCATAAGAGAACAGATACAGGTCAGCCAACAGGGGTGCACAATTAGTACCCATTGGAATACCTATATGCTGCTGATATATTGTGTTGCCAAATTTCACATAGATATTTTTAATGAGAAATTCAAGCAACTCTATAAACAAAGAAACATCCCATGAATGATATCTCTTGTATGTAGTCGAGCTAAAGAATGCTTTATGGCTTCCGACATTAATATATCTACGATCAGTTTTCTTGAACACAGATACTATTAATGAACTTATACGGTCAATAAGGTCCTGATGAGGGATTGTAGTATAGAGAGTCGAGAAATCCCATGTGGATACATGTCTGTACGGTATGTGACCTTTAGCATCAAGTTCTTCCGTAAGACATTTTGAGTTTTTCAATATCCACATACATTCAACGCCAGAGTTCTTGAAAATAGTGGCGCAATACCTTTCCCAAAATGCTTTTACCTCCTGAAGGGCCCTCGTCAATAGGGTTGAAAGAAGCTTGGTGGTGCAGCTTCTAGAACCAGCTATGAATCTAGCTTTGTATGGTGATTTATGCATTTTGGGAGTCCAGTATATTTTTGGTATGTCGCTATGATTGGTTGGAAGACAAATACCTCTTTCCCTGAGAAACTTTTTGTGATTGTTAAATAAATCTTCCAGAGTAAATGCAGTTTGGGAGTAAGTAGATGTATTTGATGAAGATATGTCTACACTCAATTCTTTAACCAGCACCTGGTAATAGTAATATTTACATATGAATATTATATTATTCGGAGCTTTGTCTGCTGGGACTATGACGAATTTACTCTGGAGATTTGCTAGAACTTCTTGCGAATTGAGGTTTCTCAGTACTTGTTTTGCTTGGGGAAGAGTACTTCTGTCAATATGGCGGATTGTTTCAACGACCTTGCTCTTGGTGAGGTCCAGCCAATCAGCGAGTACTGTAGGTTCAACTTTTTCTCGCTTAGACCAATCAATAACGTACTGTTCTAATGCAGTCAGGACTATCTTCTGGTCCGCCTTCAGATTTATTCTTCTTGGCTCTCTATATTTAGGTCCTTTCATCAGGAGTAATTTCAGATCCTTATCACTCACCACATCAAGGTCACCAGTCACAATATGTTTGCATGGTGTATAGATAAAGTTCGACAATTCACAATCACAACTATAGCCTCCTGACGTGTATAAGTTCCAGTCAAACTCCTTGACAGCATTGGAGTAATTGAATATTTTGGTGGCTATAGATTTAGTATAGTTATATGAAATGCAAGGAGGTTCTGTGAACTTGAAATAGTTTGGTACAGCGTTGCGTACCTCTGGATCATTCAGGATTCGGGTAAATTAATGATGTCCAGTCCTTTATCTAAGTAGTTGAGTTTCAAGAAAAACCGATCTTGAGATGTTTCGATTATGTTCACTGGACGATACAACCGAAAATACGCTATATCTTGACATACTTTATGATTTTGGATGGTATTATATTTCCTGAAGACGCAGATTGCTGTATATCTCTGGCTATTTGATTTAAAGCTCTCAGAGGTAACGCATACAGAACTGTACGTAAGCTATGTATACTATTGGGTGCGTTAGTTAAACCCACTAAGTAATTTAAAGTGATATGATCGTGAATCATCGAACTATTAAACTTTCGCCAACCATGGCTGTGTTGTCTCCGTTGATGGGGTTTAAATAGTTGGGTAATGTTGGATATATTTGAACGGCGGTTTGTAGCATTGCCGAACCCACTGACATTATCATTTAAACCAAACGGAAACACGACCCAAGTTCTAGCATCCAGAATAATTCCCGCTCTCGGATTTTTCTCTCAAATCCAAAAAGGGAATCCTTAGTAGATGGATAGACGACGTCTATGATCTGAATACTAAAGTTATCCCAGCCGTGGTCGGGTCCAGAAAAATGCCTACCTATAAGCAATTGCTTTTTCCTAACGGATTTTCTGTGACCGTTCACCCTAAGATGGAGTCTTTGGGTGGTCTTGCCAACATACTGTTGACCACACTTCTTACAGGAAACTAAGTAAATACAGTTTGTAGTAGAACAACTAAGATCAACATACGAGTTAACAGAATATGAGTTACCAGTTAACGCGGAACTAAATGAAGCTGAAGTATTAAAGAGTGGACACGTGAGACATCCACGGTGTCCACACTTAGAAATTTTGAAATTATTACATGTAGAATTCGGTGCTAAACAATCATCAAGCGCAATATTGCAAGGTTTGATGTCGTGGCCTTGCTTTGCTGTCAGAAATATATCTGTCATTTGGATTGAAAAAGGTCTTAGTGCATTTCGAACTATTAGAGACTCGGCCGAGAAACCTGCACTAAGGTTCCTCGGGTCTGTCTTCATATTTTTTTCTTTTAGTTGTGCTCATTATGTTTGTTGGGTGTGCAGGGGCCCGGCCTCGGGGACAACTTGTCCACCAGCAGAATCCAGGCATACACAGGTTAAAATTACAAGCGTCTAGTCCGTCATTCATAATCCAGCCGTCGTCCATTAGAGAATATCCGCGTCCATAATCCAAAGACCTATTCCATTTCCATATAACAGTATTAGCACCAAATTCAAAAAGACAATCATAGTATACAAAAACATAGGCTTGTTTCCTGCAAGAGAGAAGCGGTCAACAGTTTTCAATGATGCCGTCAAGACATCATGATGTTCCAAAAATATCAAATCCGTATCGCTGATCAGTATTCTTAATCCATAATATTCGTTATAGAGTCGTCATCTAAAAATGATGTACCTCAGCCACGCTTTGATTGTGACTGTTCATATGAGTACCATGGGGATCTTGAAGTACATGGGCTCATACGGCCCCTAGCCCCGGGTTAATCGGAATTAGACACATGTTACGAAACGTAGCGCCATAGATCTTGCACGCTACGTTCGTATTTTGCTATCAGCATGCGATATGTATCGCCAAATTTGAGAAACTCTGAGTGGAGGCGCTTGGTGGAATAGCCCTGTTTTATAAGTTTCTGCAGCAATGTTTTGTGACGTTGATTAAAATCATCACATTTAACACAGGATCTAGCAAATGCTACTAAGCGAGATATGTATACGCCATATGCAGGTCCAACTGGAATATTACTATCCAGAAAGGGATAGTTTACGATGTCGAAATTGTAATCATCTCTTTTGTCATAAAGTCGGCGAGAGAGAATGCCCGCTTCATTTTTTATAGAGATAGAGATCTAAATAAGATGTGCCTGTAGGGCTATCTGTAGTTTCCTTCAAATCCAGTGAAGGTGGATATATCCTTCACTGCGTCATTTATATAGCGATTATCCACAGCGAGAAGATCGTCTATATAGCGTTTGGTGAATGAGAAGGAACGGGCTTTGAGTGGATCGGTTTTTGAAAGCGCCTGCATATAGTCATATTCATAAGAGAACAGATACAGGTCAGCCAACAGGGGTGCACAATTAGTACCCATTGGAATGCCTATATGCTGCTGATATATTGTGTTGCCAAATTTCACATAGATATTTTTAATGAGAAATTCAAGCAACTCGATAAACAAAGAAACATCCCATGAATGATATCTCTTGTATGTAGTAAAGCTAAAGAATGCTTTATGGCTTCCGACATTAATATATCTACGATCAGTTTTCTTGAACACAGATACTATTAACGAACTTAGACGGTCAATAAGGTCCTGAAGAGGGATTGTAGTATAGAGAGTCGAGAAATCCCATGTGGATACATGTCTGTACGGTATGTGACCTTTAGCATCAAGTTCTTCAGTAAGACATTTTGGGTTTTTCAATATCCACATACATTCAACGCCAGAGTTCTTGAAAATAGTGGCGCAATACCTTTCCCAAAATGCTTTTACCTCCTGAAGGGCCCTCGTCAATAGGGTTGAACGAAGCTTGGTGGTGCAGCTTCTAGAACCAGTTATGAATCTAGCTTTGTATGGTGATTTATGCATTTTTGGAGTCCAGTATATTTTTGGTATGTCGCTATGATTGGTTGGAAGACAAATACATCTTTCCCTGAGAAACTTTTTGTGATTGTTAAATAAATCTTCCAGAGTAAATGCAGTTTGGGAGTAAGTAGATGTATTTGATGAAGATATGTCTACACTCAATTCTTTAACCAGCACCTGTTAATAGTAATATTTACATATGAATATTATATTATTCGGAGCTTTGTCTGCTGGGACTATGACGAATTTACTCTGGAGATTTGCTAGAACTTCTTGCGAATTGAGGTTTCTCAGTACTTGGTTTGTTTGGGGAAGAGTACTTCTGTCAATATGGCGGATTGTTTCAACGACCTTGCTCTTGGTGAGGTCCAGCCAATCAGCGAGTACTGTAGGTTCAACTTTTTCTCGCTTAGACCAATCAATAACGTACTGTTCTAATGCAGTCAGGACTATCTTCTGGTTCGCCTTCAGATTTATTCTTCTTGGCTCTCTATATTTAGGTCCTTTCATCAGGAGTAATTTCAGATCCTTATCACTCACCACATCAAGGTCACCAGTCACAATATGTTTACATGGTGTATAGATAAAGTTCGACAATTCACAATCACAACTATAGCCTCCTGACGTGTATAAGTTCCAGTCAAACTCCTTGACAGCATTGGAAGTAATTGAATATTTTGGTGGCTATAGATTTAGTATACTTATATGAAATGCAAGGAGGTTCTGTGAACTTGAAATAGTTTGGTACAGCGTTGCGTACCCTCTGGATCATTCAGGATTCGAGGTAAATTAATGATGTCCAGTCCTTTATCTAAGTAGTTGAGTTTCAAGAAAAGCCGATCTTGAGATGTTTCGATTATGTTCACTGGACGATACAACCGAAAATACGCTATATCTTGACATACTTTACTGATTTTGGATGGTATTATATTTCCTGAAGACGCAGATTGCTATATATCTCTGGCTATTTGATTTAAAGCTCTCAGAGGTAACGCACACAGAACTGTACGTAAGCTATGTATACTATTGGGTGCGTTAGTTAAACCCACTAAGTAATTTAAAGTGATATGATCGTGAATCATCGAACTATTAAACTTTCGCCAACCATGGCTGTGTTGTCTCCGTTGATGGGGTTTAAATAGTTGGGTAATGTTGGATATATTTGAACGGCGGTTTGTAGCATTCCCGAACCCACTGGCATTATCATTTAAACCAAACGGAAACACCGACCCAAGTTCTAGCATCCAGAATAATTCCCGCTCTCGGATTTTTCTCTCAAATCCAAAGGGGGAATCCTTAGTAGATGGATAGACGACGTCTATGATCTGAATATTAAAGTTATCCCAGCCATGGTCGGGTCCAGAAAAATGCCTACCTATAAGCAATTGCTTTTTCCTTACGGATTTTCTGTGACCGTTCACCCTAAGATGGAGTCTTTGGGTGGTCTTGCCAACATACTGTTGACCACACTTCTTACAGGAAACTAAGTAAATACAGTTTGTAGTAGAACAACTAAGATCAACATACGAGTTAACAGAATATGAGTTACCAGTTAACGCGGAACTAAATGAAACTGAAGAATTAAAGAGTGGACACGTGAGACATCCACAGTGTCCACACTTAGAAATTTTGAAATTATTACATGTAGAATTCGGTGCTAAACAATCATCAAGCGCAATATTGCAAGGTTTGATGTCGTGGCCTTGCTTTGCTGTCAGAAATATATCTGTCATTTGGATTGAAAAAGGTCTTAGTGCATTTCGAACTATTAGAGACTCGGCCGAGAAACCTGCACTAAGGTTCCTCAGGTCTGTCTTCATATTTTTTCTTTTAGTTGTGCTCATTATGTTTGTTGGGTGTGCAGGGGCCCGGCCTCGGGGACAACTTGTCCACCAGCAGAATCCAGGCATACACAGGTTAAGATTACAAGCGTCTAGTCCGTCATTCATAATCCAGCCGTCGTCCATTAGAGAATATCCGCGTCCATAATCCAAAGACCTATTCCATTTCCATATAACAGTATTAGCACCAAATTCAAAAAGACAAAAGTATACATAAACATAGGCTTGTTTCCTGCAAGAGAAGCGGTCAACAGTTTTCAATGATGCCGGCAAGACATCATGATGTTCCAAAAATATCAAATCCGTATCGCTGATCAGTATTCTTAATCCATAATATTCGTTGTAAAGTCGTCATCTAAAGAATGATGTATCTCAGTCACGCTTTGATTGTGACTGTTCATATGAGTACCGTGAGGATCTTGAAGTACATGGGTTCATACGGCCCCTAACCCCGGGTTAAGCGGAATTAGACACAAGTTACGAAACGTAGCGCCATAGATCTTGCACGCTACGTTCGTATTTTGCTATCAGCATGCGATATGTATCGCGAAATTTGAGAAACTTTGAGTGGAGGCGCTTGGTGGAATAGCCCTGTTTTATAAGTTTCTGCAACAATGTTTTGTGACGTTGATTAAAATCATCACATTTAACACAGGATCTAGCAAATGCTACTAAGCGAGATATGTATACGCCATATGCAGGTCCCACTGGAATATTACTATCCAGAAAGGATAGTTTACGATATCAAGAGTAGCAATCATCTCTTTTGTCATAAAGTCGACAGAGAGAATGCCCGCTTCATTTTTATAGAAATATAGGTCTAAATACGATGTGCCTGTAGGGTTATCTGTGGTTTCCTTCCAATCCAGTGAAGGTGGATATGTATCCTTCACTGCGTCATTTATATAGCGATTATCCACAGCGAGAAGATCGTCTATATAGCGTTTGGTGAATGAGAAGGAACGGGCTTTGAATGGATCGGTTTTTGAAAGCGCCTGCATATAGTCATATTCATAAGAGAACAGATACAGGTCAGCCAACAGGGGTGCACAATTAGTACCCATTGGAATACCTATGCTGCTGATATATTGTGTTGCCAAATTTCACATAGATATTTTTAATGAGAAATTCAAGCAACTCTATAAACAAAGAAACATCCATGAATGATATCTCTTGTATGTAGTAGAGCTAAAGAATGCTTTATGGCTTCCGACATTAATATATGTACGATCAGTTTTC